>JABUQX010065520.1:55000-70564 GCA_015478945.1 Trachelipus rathkii | reverse complement strand
TAACGCTACGTTCAACTCAATTTGGTGTTAACTTTCGCATTTATCTATTGAAACGCTTTCGCGTTTCGTACTCCACTTCATGGTACCAATAATGTAGTGCAATTATTTTGACCTGTATGATTCCTAGCAATAAGCCTAAAATTTACCCGATTTTATAGTGCTCAGAAAAGAAAAAAATCACAAAATTAATGGACTTAAATTAAAGGTTTTTCATAAAAAATTAATACCTAAGACTCATAAAAATACATTATTTTGCATCTTTAAAGATATATTTTACATCTTTGAAGCTATTTTAGATACTGGACGAATTGCCCCACATGGACGAATTACTTACATGGACCGAATTACCCTGTCTTACGATATATATATACTTAATATATATATAATATATATATATATATATATATATATATATATATATATATATATATATATATATATATATATATATATATACTATATATATATTTATATATATATATATATATATATATATATATATATATATATATATATATATATATATATATATATATATATATATATATATATATATATATATATATATATATCTCTCTTACTAAGGGATGTGCCCGAGAATATTCAGTGAAAGTATTCATTGTTGACTGATGGCCAAATACGAATGTCGTCATCGGCTTTTTGCCGAACTATTGACCAGATATTGAGCTTTATAAAACAAAATTACGTCAACATAAGGGAAAGTTTTTTCAATTTAAAATTGAAATTTTAGCTTTATTTTCCAAAAAATAAAAATATAGCCAAATTTGTGTAGCCAATATGGAGAAAATCTTTGTCATTTGTCAGATCCTTTAAGATTTGACATTTTCAATATTCTAAAAAAATAGAATTCATTTAGTTGATAGGGGATAATGGACCAAACATGGTAGCTGGTATAAGGAGAGTGGCTTGCTATCAATTTCATGTTTATTCCCATGTTGCAACTATGCATTCACGATTCAACCATTATGTCGAAGTCTGCACTAAACTATACTGTTTATTTATATGCAGAAGCTATATCCTCATTTTCAAATTCCTTGGCAGCTGCAAAGGAGACTTGAACTTTACAGATGCAGCTGAATGATAAAACAGCATAAATTAATTCAAGGCGTTTCTACACGCTGGAACATAAACTTATGATATGCTTAAAGATTGTTTGAACAAAAAAAGTTCCCCTATCCATATACGCTGCTGAATGCAATCCGAAAATGTTGACTGATTTTCCGTGGCAAAATTATTCCATTTACTTGAGCCCTTTGACAACATCCGCCCAAGCAAGCACTAAGCATTGAGTAACAGTCGCCCAAATGATCCCTTCCATTTTAGTAATAAATCTATTTTTAAATAAAGGCAGTTAAAAGCAAAAGCTTCAGTGGAATAATTACACTCGTTGAAGGGCTTAAGAAATAGTAGAAAAAAGACTTTCTATGTTTCTATGTGATAAATCTTTATGTGTGTGGCTACTTTCTTAGATCTGCGATTCAAGCTAATTTTTCAATATGAATCAGATGAATCAGTAAAAATGTGGTCGTTGAGGCATGGGAAAAGAAATGCATGAAAATTTGGCTCTGACTCTTCTGTGACGATGATTCACGCGTGAAGGAAAAGTAGAAGCTGGGTTCCATTTCGCACTAACTAATGGTGTTTTAAAGGAAATTGTGGCATAAAATCGTCATACAGAAAAAAGAAAGTGAGAGGAAAAAAAGAAAGTCCCATTCTTCTGACGATGTGATTATTGTACACAAAAGTAAAAGGCTACATACGGAATTATAAATAAATATATAAGTTTGTCTACTTTGACCAGTGAAGACAATGATATTCCCTTCAATTGGTGGAAAAACACTGGAAATAGTTTTATGAATTTGAAAAAAACTAGCTATAAAATACCTTTCAGCTCCACCGTCATCAGTCGAAAGTGAAGAATATTTAGAACAGGAGGGAAATATTTATGAAGCCACAAGAAATAGGTTATCCCCTGAAAATGGAGAACTGCTAATGTTCTGTCATTTAACCTTAGAGCTTATTCAAATGAAGTTTAGTTTAATATCTTTAACTACGAAACTTTCCAATTTTCATTTAATTATTTTTAATATGTGAATGGTTTGCTATAGGTAAAAAATAGTTATTACTTTTTTGTTTTATTACTTTGTATATAATACTGGTAAACATGAATTTCTTGGACGGGGTTTAGCAATTGATTATTGATGTACTGATTCCAAAAATGTGTAATCGGTTTTTGCATATCACATGGCATTTGTGAGATATGTGTAACACAGAATTGTAAAATTTTATGATTTTACCTTTTTCAAGATATATATATATTGGGATATATATATATATATATATGTAATAACATAACTATATATATATATATATATATATATATATATATATATAATATATATATATATATATATATATATATACTGTATATATATAGTGATCCATGATAGCTATGTTAAATTTTCAAGCGGTGTTCCTACTTCTGCTAAGATTTGCGCAAACAAACTTTTGCTCAAAGTCGAGTGAAAATATATATGGCACGTCTTGAGATGCTCTTCAGTCAGTCAAATTATTAGAATCAGAAGAAAATCTCACTCAGAGATACTCTCTCAGAAATCACTCCCGGCAAGAAGATAGAATTTCAAAAGAAAGGCTGGAGCTTGATTTGATCACAGAATTTTCGCACCAAGCAGAGTTAGAGGCGTTTGGAGGGAAATCCTTCAAAAGCTGCAAGCTGAATACCAGCGCGCCTCAGTGAGGGTAGGTCATCAGAAGGGACTTTTATTTACTTTTATACTTTCATTGCATACTTACTTATGTTGAATAAAACATAATTTCAAATAAGGATTTCTAAATTACCATCCTGCTTATATAGGGTGCTTGCTCTTAAAAGAAACCTCAACTTGGCAATCAGACCCTATAATTGGGTGGGCAAGTGGTACCACCCATAACCAATCAATGCCTTCTGATTGCAAAAGAAAACACACAAAAAATGAAGAAAAAGAAAAAACTAAAATAATACTAAATTCCTATCAGAACAGTGAAGAAATGACTCAAGCAAACAAACATCGATACTGGACTTCAATTTTCATTTCTAATTTTGGATTATGGTCTTCGCCTTTTCACAACTATCACAGATCGAGGATTCATCGCTAGACATAGCAAATTTCCTTTACGGTATGGATTTCTTTCATCATTCAAGTTTGGATTATGGGCAGAAACTCATTTTTGAATTCCACTACGAACTCGGATTCCTTTTCGAATTCTAAATAGTTCTGTGACCTCTCCCTTTTGCGTCATATGAAGAAATTATTTTCAAATAAGGACCTAAATTTCAAGCAACTTAGCCTCTACATATTAACTTCCTTTTTGATATGGATTTCTTTCATCATTTTAAGGATTTGGATTATGGGCAGAAATTCATTTTTGGATTCCACCACGAACTTTGATTCCTTTCGAATTCTAAATGGTTCTCTGACCTCTCCCTTTTATGTACTTGAGAAAATTTTTTTCAAATAAGGACCCACAAATTTCAAGCAACGTCGATCTCTATATATGTCAGCTTAATGTTTTTCTCCACCAAATCACCACAGCTTTGAAAACTATTTACGTGCGTGGTCCAAACCATGGATACATTAAAGTGCTTATACTGGACCTTTCTAGGATTCCAACGGTTGTCCCGATGTGGCTATATATGATGCTGTTCATTTTTATATCCAAGAATTATGTATATATAACATTTTGTATTTTTATGCATTTAAATGTTTGTATGTTTGTTTATATCTGGATTTATAACCAAGCAATCTTGTGTTTAAATACCTTTTATTTCCTGTATCTTATTTGTATTTTTATGTATTCAAATATTTATATATGTTTCGATCTTGGATATAACCCAGATTATCATTTGAATATTTACATTTCTTGTATATTATTATTGCCTTCAAATGTTTGTATGTATACCTATGTCTTAGGACATAATTAGATATGTTGCATTTGTACCTTCTTTAGTTATTATCTCTTGTATAGTATTATAACATACTTTCTCACTCCGTGTTTAACGCGCAAGAAGTAATGTAGCACTCCATTAACTTTGTAAAATTTTGAATTTATGTTCGTGCTAATGCTAAGATTTGCGCGAGCAGAATTTTAGCATAAGTCAAAATGAAAAAATATATATAAATGATCGTACTTTTGAGATACTCTTCAGTCAGATCAAATTATTAAGAATCAGAGAAAATCTCCCCTCAGATACTCCTCTGAGAATATCCTCAGCAAGAGATAGAATTTCAAGGAAAAGGCTACGACTTGAACTTCGATCACAAATTTTCGCACCAAACGAAGAGTCAGAGGCAGAATTGTGGAAAACGCGCTGGAAAAGGCTGTGGCTACCAATTCGCCTAAGAAGAGAGTATCTCTCAACAGAAGGGACTTTATTACTTTACTTTACTTTTATTGAATATCTCTTCAATGTTGAATAAAAATATCATTTCAAATAAGGAATTCTAAATTACCATCCTCTTATATAGAGTGCTTGCTCACAAAAGCTACAAATCTAACTAAATATTAATATATATATATATATATCTTATATATATATATATATATATATATATATATATATATCCTTTCTCACTATATATATATATATATATATATATATATCTATGGATATGATAAGGTATAATATATATAATCGCAATGATATGATACATGTCTTTGATAGATATATGTTAACTAAACATATAATACAACTATGAATAAAGAGTAATATGGGACAACAATGAATGTAATAGAAGGAATGGGTTTGGTTATGTAAACATACCTACGATAGTAGTAACTTTCTCTTCGTAGACGATCTACAGTATAGCGTCTGGAATAACTCCCTCATCAAGCTCCAACAATTGTCGGCCATCATATTGATACCTGCCCTGGTAACGTCCTTCCATGAACTTTAAATCTTGATGAAAGGGTTCACCCTGCTCATCACTAACATCGCCTAGGTTATCCGGAAATTTTCTTAGGTCAGAATGTAAGTAGTGCAACTTCATACTCATTCTACATCCATGAGAATGAAAACTGTCTAGCAGTTCCTGTACAATGTTAGTGGTTCTCGGCTTTCCTGATCCAGAAAATTCTTTGCTACATCTGAAAAAGCATTCCACGCTCTTGCCACTAACATAGTCATTGTTGTAGCAAAAGGCAGCATCACGGAAGAGTGCCGTATTTGTGGGACATCAAATATCCCGCTTTTTTCTTCTGCGTCACTCAGACCCAGGAACGTTGGAGCAAATATAATTGGAAGCATTCACCATCATGATCTAGGGCCTTCACAAATTGTCATTAAGCTAAGTTTTATTATTATGTAGTGGAGGTAAGATGATGTTTTCTCTCTGCACAAGTAGTGGTTTACGTACGATGTTCCTGTCACCTGGCGTCAAGGTTCCTCGGTGGCCATTCTCTTTTGGTCCAGTGATACTTTGCCGCCCGGCTGTCCCAATAACACAGGCAGGGATATTTAGTGAAACCTGCTTGCTGACCGAGCATAAAGGTTTACCATTTTGAGGTTGACACATATTTACCATCCATGTACCTGATATTGCATAGCCTCTCCAAAACTGTCTTGATTTTTGCCTACTCCTCTCTCATCCGTACCGGGTACCCTACTGGAACCGAAGCATACCTGTTGCCGTTGGGTAACCACACACTTTAAACTGCTCTTGGAAGGGTCAATAAACAATCGCCACTCACCTGCATCGTCTGGGAGTCTCATAGCGAGTAGTAGGCCTGCAGGTCATTGGCATCCATACATGTAGGCGTACTAAGTTACCCCATGCTTCCCGAATATCGACCATGAGTAAACTTGCTGCTACTGTAGACCTTATGCGGGGTAACATCTATACAGCATAAATGGTGCTTGCATATGGTTGTCATTTCTAGAGATATGCAAAGTAGGGATCATGATTTGCTGAAAGAACAGGATGTGATACAGCAAATCCAAGAATATATATGGAATCCAGCACCTCCAGTATTACATATCTGCTACAAAAATCCATCCAAGAAAAATTTCATTTTTGTTGACCAGTGTAAGATTTCTTTATTTTTCCCTAAATGGATGACCGAACTTTGAAATAACTATTCGGCCGAATACTTAGTGATTATTCGACCCGAATATTCTAACCGAATATTCGGTATTCGGCTTTTTCACTATACGGCACATCCCTAATATATATATATATATATATATATATATATATACTGTATATATATATATATATATATATATATATATATATATATATATAACAATATATATATTTTTCTTCCTCTTCTCTCTCTCTTATATATAACTTTATATATATATTTCATACTTTTAATATTAGACTAAAAGAAAAAGTGCGAAATTGCTATTGCAATAAAACTTTAACATCGATTTCATTGCAATTTTCAAGTCAAAATTTCAATTTTTCCCTATGGATGGAAATTTTCGATCTCTCATTTATTTTTCTTCTTGTTTTTTTCTTATCTTCAAACATTTTTGAATTACAATATTGAGTATCCTTGCAAACAACTATTTTTTTTACACATAATATCAAGAAACATCTACCAAACCAATTTTATAGACTATAGGTTAAAAACTTAGCTCTTTACAAAGAAATAAGCAGAAACCACGTGTTTTTCCTCTCAGAGAACCACATAGTAATGCATTCAGCATTTTCTTCTCTTTTTCTGCTCTTCGTAATTAACTAATTACTTACATAGATTAAATTATCATTCAAACTTAATTTTAATTCTTAAAGCAGATTCTAACCAGTGGGTTGGTTCAACGCTATTTACTTGTATACCTTGCTGAAAAAACAAAGAAAGCCATTTAGATTTAATTTTTCAAATTTGTTTTGGTAATCCAATTCTTGAATTCACATTCTTTTATTCACGATTTTGTTTTGAACTTTAATTAAATTAATTTAGTCTGATTGTATCAATTGAAATTGATAAAAATTTATTTTCAAAACGCTAAATAATTTTTTATGCGGCTGTAGTCCACGAGCTTAATTTCGGTTTTCCTTTACTCTTACTCCCACACCAGAGGGCATCTTGTTTCTTCTCTCGGAGTCGTTTTGAACTTTCGCCAGAGAGGGTTATATCATTTAACTATTGACCAAAAAATAGTGAATAATTACAAAAGTTTTAAAAAGAAAAAACATATAAAAGTTTATAAATGTTTAATTTTAAACAAATGCATAATTTTACTGGAGTGATCTTTTGGTACATTTTTTTTTTAAACTAGCTGTTTTAACATTTGGTGAATATTTGTTTTTATATGCATGTGGCATGTGTAAATGCATGTGTGCTTGTGTGTGTGCAAATAGCAGCTTGTAGGTGGTTGAACAAGAGCCGCGCTATTCCTCACGAGCTAATAATATTATTAATAATAATAATATGGTAGTACTAATAATGATAATAATCATTACTTTTATTGCATATATATATATATATATATATATTTATATTTATATATATATATATATATATATATATTTATATATATATAGCATAACAACAATATATATATATATGAGCATCTTCATAAACCTATACTTTTTCCTTCCTTTGTGGTAACCTTAGCATATATATATATATATATATATATATATATATATATATATATATATATATATATAGATATATATATATATATTGTTGCTAAATTCTTCATTCAAGATAGACCTTCTTCTTACAATATATTTTTCATTCTAAGCATTCTAGCAAAATAAGATATTTAAATACTTAATATTACGTAATTTCGTTTTTTCACAGAATTTACAATACGTTTCCATTCTTTTATTTTTGTAAAAAAAAAAATACTTAAATTATAAAATTAAATCTTTATTATTGTTTTTATATATAAAATTTAAAATTCCATTCAATATACACGAGCCTTCATGTATAATAACGCATTACAATGCATGATAAACCGGAAATGCAATTGCAGGGATCAAACAATGCATATTAAAATTGGTAGAGAAACTGTTGGGTAGTTTTGAGCAAGTTTTTTTTACAGTTTTTTTTTATCTTTCTTTAAGATGGGAGAGTGTGTGGAACTACGGGATTGTTTCCCGCTTCTGATAGATTGCGAAAAATAAATAAGTTTACGATCAATTGGCCTTTATCCTTTAAAATCCTTGACCAAAAAGAGGTTTTGAATATATATATATATATATATATATATATATATATATATATATATATATATATATATATATATATATATATATATATATATTGTGAAAAATTATAAATTGTAAAAATTTTGGTCATTATTTTTCGACCACAGTATTGTAAAACGGTAAAATTGAGCCATCAATAGAGGCTTAAAAATTATAGTAAAATTTCTCTGCAATGAGTCACGTGATTCGATTGAGGCCAGTAAAGGAAGAAAATAAGTATTGTAGTATTCTGTCAGTATGTAATCAGTAAACACGTATTCCAGTAACTAGTATTCAGAGTACTACTAAGTCTTGTATTCTTGAACTACGTCAATATTTAGTGTTCCTTAACTGTCCAATAAGTTGTGGTTCATTTTTATTAATAGTTGCATGCAGTATTGTGCTAATTATTTAATGTATATACGATCATGGCTAAATCAAAGCCGGTAAATTTGAACTATATAACTGTCAATAGTAAAGTTAATTTCTTAAGTTACTCATAAGGATAAAGTTGTCAGTGTTCTTGAAAAGAAGCATTTTCAAAGTTGAAGTTTCCTATCTGCCTGTAATAACAATTAAATAGTCTATTAATTTATTGAAAGTACTTAAATGTTTTTCAAAATCGTTTCCAAGGAGGTACCTCCGAGAAGCTAGTCTGGAAAGTAACTTAATTCTACATCCGTAAGAAGAACATTTAAGGTAAATATAATAAAATATTTTTTATTAATTTAGTGCAAAAACACTAAATAATAGACAGATAGCAAAAAGAGCTGTTATATCATATAGAAAAAAAACTTTTTGATATATTTGAAAATGTTATTTGATCTATAAGATTGCCTTATTTGAAAATTTTGTCAATAAATAATAATTACTATACATTTTCATCAAGGCATTCGAAAACGGTCTAAGCGACTCTTTGATTTGCCTTTGAATAAGTACAGTGATTTAATTGAAGATTTGAAGCAGGCAATTTGCTAAATGGTTGATAATATCAAACTGTTTAATAGCTTATAAATCAGATTGCGTACATGTCAAAAGATTTTTTCCTACACAGATCCACATGGAGACCTAACTATCTTTGATGAATCCACAGGTATCTTTGAGAAGCCTGCTTGCTCAGATTGACTACAATGGTAAATAAGCAATACACTACATATGTGCCGATTTTAATTTTAGACTATTTCATTGTCTCAATTTTAGGTTAGGGTACAGATCTCAAAGGAGTCTCAGTTAGCCTGTTTTCTTGGGTCTGCCAAAGTTAAAGTAAAATATCTCCCAGGAAAACATACTTTAACTTACATGATATTACACAGACACGCACCCCTACAGCATTATTATATTTTTTATTTTATTCTATCATATGTGAAAAAAATTCATTTGCCAAAAATTTATAAATTTTTTTTTAATTTACATAAATTTTGTCTATACAATTGAATCATTGATAATAATCGCAAAAAAATTATATTATCAGCAAAATATTTATAAAATTGATATATCAATTATCAGAAAAAATCATTGATAGCGTTGTCCTTGTAAAAAGAAAATTAACTAGTTATTAAATGTCATTCTACGGGTCTATTGTTTATAAAAAATTTTCTTCATATAACTTATATATATATATATATATATATATATATATATATATATATATATATATATATATATATATATATATATATATATATATTATATATATATTATTAATATATATATATAAAAATATATATAAATATATAATATATTTTTGTGTTTTTATATATATAATATATTTTTTTATATATATATATATATCATATATATATATATATATATATATATATATATATATATATATAACTATATACTCTTATATAATATATATATATATATATATATATATAAATATATACTGTTATATATATATATATAAATTATATATATATATATATATATATATATATAATGTACAAAAATCTATGGAAAAAACTTCAAATAATTTTGATACCAATTTTGTAAAGTACCTAAATATTTGCATTTTTGAAAACAGCATTTAAATGATTCAGAGTGGGAAGAACACCACAATTACCAAAAAATTTATAAAATCAATATATCAATAATCAGAAAAAACACCAATAGTGTTATCTCTATAAAAATGAGAAAATTAACCAGTTCAAATTTTTGGAGCATTATTTTTTAAATTTTCTTTAAAATATATAGCTACATAAAATGTATGAAAAACAATAAAAAAACTTCTAATAATTTTTTTATACCATTTTGGTAAATTAAATGTTTGTAATTTTAATACAGTATTTAAATGATTCACAGTGGAAAGAACTCCACAATTACCATGGAAATATTTGCTCATCTACTCTTTTTAAGGTTATTTTAGACTATTATGGTGGATGATGTTTTTTTTATTTTTTTTTGTTTAAAGTGTAGGATAAGCATTAGATCAGTAGACCTTTGTTATTTGGGTCTAATTAATATTTTACATACACTGAGGTTCAACTTACAAATGTTAACTATTAAATGATAAAAAAAATTGGCTAAACTAATAAATAAAAATTAGGTACATACCCCTGTTCCATTGTCACATACAACTATTTTCCGCTGCTTACTGTCCATCTTAAAAAAATCTCTATATATATATGACTGAAATTATTTATAAAAATCACAAAACAGATAAATTATTGCACCACATTAAGTTATTGTTTCCTAACACATTTAGAAAGAAACTTTTTTAAAAGATTAGCACTATGGGATTAGCTTACCACAAGACCAGATAAAATGGAAGGCTACTGAGGCAAGGCTAGATATTTTTTTTTAGCTTTTTTTTTTTGAGTTTGGGAAGGGTTTTATGGACACCATTTAGGTCCTCCTAACCCAGAGCCTCCTCAGACATAGAATGCTGGGCAGGTCTAGTAGGTTCCCTGGCATTGCAAAAGGTGCTGAAGCTCTAGCTACTGTAACCAAATAATGCTTGTAATGCTCTACCCACTAGCCAACTAGGAGATTATCCCACTAGACACCTTCAGATCCAAATTATTACTAAAATATCTATCATCATTAATCATAGCCAATATAACTGACCAGTACATTTGAGAAATCTTAATAGTGCAAGATGAATCCTAACTTGAAATACCAGAGGTACATTAACCTTTACCAGCAGAACCGGAAGTCAAAGAAGGAACCCCCACCCCTTACAGAGAAAGTGGAAGCTTCTCTCTGGCTATCAAATAACAGCTACATTGAAAAGTGCTCAACACTCAATTTCACTACTGCATGATGGACAGAAGGGTGTGTTGGAGCCCAAATGAAAGAGGTGCCCATTGTGACCAAGATACCCATTTCGCAGTCTTGTCATAGCAGTCTCCAAGCAATGAGCACAGAAGAGTGAAAACCATACATCTTCCCTGTAATATTGCCCCAGGGAATGAGTGCTAAGGAAAATATCAAGCTCCTCCCTGCAAAAAAACATTCACCTCCTTGCTAATGCAAGAATACCATTCCACCAACTCTAAAGGGAAATAATCAATGTGTTGACGGCAGTGGGCTAACTTGGGGGGATGCATCTGCAGTCTCATTATCAATGATAGCAATGTGGGAAAGGACCCAGTGGAAATGTAGTGCCCAACCCTGACTTGGAGACATGCTATTGATGATACAATGAATATTTAATTGAATTCTCCTGTATTTGGTGGGCAGCTGGTTAGCAATACTATGAAGGGCAGCACTAGAATCAGAAAAGATTGTAATAGATTGAGAAGAGAGATGAGCCACCACAAACTGTAATGCCCTGAGGATAGAATATAGTTCTAGGAATGTCACTGAATGTAGTGAAGTGTTTCCAATTCTGTGTGTGGGAAATGTTTACCAAACATCTCATCATATTTAGCCTCTTTAAACACTAACTGGAGGCCCAAAATGTGTTGCATCCAAGTGAGAGAGGGACCATCATTGGTGAGAACCAAAAATTTATGTTTAGTGACAAAGGGAACTTAACTCCTGTTCAGTCTAAGGGATGGTATGAAAGGAACACAACTTGTGAAACACATCACTAGGGGCATTTTATAGACCTGGCCAGAGTCAAGAATTAGACAAGGAAATGGTGAAATAAATGGAGACAGAATGCCATATAATAAAGAAAAAGATATACAACAGAAAGATGTGTTCTACGTAAAAATGGGAGGTTCATCCATGTTTTTAACAATATCAAAGGGAAAAAGAAGTCACTGTTTTTTTTTTGTTTTTTTTAAATACCATCAAAAACAGTTAAAAAATAAAAATTAGACTTTTTTTTCAGAAAGAAAAATATTTCGCACAAAACAAACAAATTGCTACCTTGTTAAAATTGCTAAAAAGAGAGAAAACCTAACATTTTTACTTAGAATGCAACTCTCTGTGTTAGATTTTTTGATATATTGGCAGTTGGCACTATAAAATAAACTGTTAGAGATAGAGAAACAGAAAGCTCAAAATTGAAATTTTACAATCTCGCCAAATAATGCCTTTTGCTTTATCATATAGATTGAACAAAAAATTAATGAAATTATGTTCAAATTTCATTTCCGAAAATTTCCCATCGGAAATTGAAACACTCGCAGAAGGATTAACAGTTTCTTAGCCCATATTTCAGTGGTACCATGTAAGCATGTAATGACTGTTTACATTTGCAAACATAACATATTATAATATCCAGAAAAATATGTATTGCGACAAGCAATTAGTTCAACTCAATTAGTAATAAAATTAGCTATAAAAATAATGAATTTTTATAACTTTTGTAAGTCTGTATCTTTAAATTCAAAATATTTCAAGGAGGGTAGAGTACTTTAACGTATGTAAATTTCAGACTTTTATACATTTGCCTGTTTGTAACATTGACCTCTAACTTTGACAATTTTTAAAAAGCTATTTTGTACCCCATTTAGAAAAAAAAGTGTACAAAGATTTAAAATTTGAAATTTTTAAACTAAACCACTGTTATAGATGCAATTTCCACAAAATTTCAAATTTAAAACAAATTTCCTACCTCCTAAAAATAACCCCAAAAATGATATTTTTCAGCTGTCTTGATACAAAATTTTGACAAACATTTATCTGAAGAAATGTTTTTTAAAGCAAAGATTAATTACAAAAATTATCCCCTACAATATGTTTAACATAGGAATTTTTGAGAATTTCTCTAGGAATTACTTAGGATTGGCTGAGCACCGGAATTTTGGGCTCCGCACCAAAGTAAGCTCACCATTCACCGCACAGCACCTCACCAAAAGTCATTTTAGTCGCACCGCACCGCACCGCACAGCACCGCACCGCACCGCAACGGGACACTGGAATTGCATCCCGCACCGCACCACGCACCGCGCCTGGTGTGTCGGCCAACCCTAAAAATGCCAAAAAATGACCTACCTACCCAATGGTACAAAATTGGTCACCATTTTGAACCAAATTTGAATTAAAAAACAATTTGTTGCTGTTGTTTTCAAGTGTCAACTATAAGGTTGATTTACCTATACGGGGCAGAGCTTCACCGCCTTCAGCAACCCTCGATCTGTGAGCGGTGGAAAAATAATAAAAATACTGCTTCAATATACAATAAACCTATATATATATATATATATATATATATATATATATATATATATATATATATATATATATATATATATATATATATATATATATATATATATATATATATATATATACTATATATCATATATATTATATATGCAGCAGCAGCATGTGGCAGTAAGAACTAATTTTACATGTCGCACGAGTATATGTGAAATTTGAAGACTTCATAACTTTTTCCAGGCACCTTTCTAGAGTTTTTTTTTACGTTTTTATTTCTTTGCAGATCGTTTTAAACTACATTCTATGCAAGTTTCATGAAAATCTGAGCCTGTCACTATTTTTTTTTATAATATTCGCAACAAACCAATTTCATAAAAAGGAATTTGGAGATCTTATAATTAGGGTTATTTCTCAAATTTTTTATTTTAACGGTTTTTGTTTATTATATTTTATTTCAAACATTTCAGGCAAGTTTCATGAAAATCGACCGAGACGGTGAACCTTAAAGAGAGTGTATATATATATATATATATATATATATATATATATATATATATATATATATATATATATATATATATATATATATATATATATATATATATATATATATATATATATATATATATATATATATATATATATATATATATTAGTGATGCAGCAGATGTCATTTTTTTCGCATCCGCGGATGCGGATGCTGATGCGGACATCAGCGGATGCGAATGCGGATGTTTGATTTATATATATATATATATATATATATATATATATATATATATATATATATATATATATATATATATATATATATATATATATATATATATATATATATATGTATATATATATATATATATATATATATATATATATATATACCTAATATATTTCGAGTTTTAGTCACAATCTATTAATATAATTGTTACCAGGTGCGGGACGGGGACCCAACTCAAATGCACCCCACCAACCTCTTTCCAAAACCTCCGACTTTAATGAAAGAGATTTTACAATGGATTATATACTCTTTGCACTAGTATTGAAATTAAAATATAGGAAGGTTGTGCTTGAGAAACATCAATTTTTATGCCTTTTCTGCTGAGAGTCTGTTTCTCTTTTTATCATATATTAGCCCAGCATTGATAAATACTCTTTCACTCGGAACACTAGTTGGAGGACATGCCAAGTATTTCCTTGCAAGTTTACGTAAGCGTGGGTAAACATTTTGCAAAACTTTCCCCCAACTGATAGGATCATCATTTGTATCTATTCGTTTTTCTTGGTGATAGTTTTCAATCATTTGCACTACATCTTTTGGTAATGCGTGTGTTTCTTCATCACTACTGGGCTGTAAAAATTCTTCCTGTGAATCTGTTATTGATTTACTTCTAGGATGTGTTGATTCTGTAGATTTCGTTTTTTTTCTTTTTAATGGGTGGCGAATTAATAGACTGTTCGGATTGAAGCTTTTCAAGTGACGATTTAATTTGTTCTAATATTGTGTTACATAAAAACTTGCCTTTATAACTGGGATCTAAGTAAGTTGCAATAGTATGAAGGTCATTAATTTCCACAAAACCAAAGCGTTTTTCTAGCTCTAGTTTTATTACATCTTTCATTTTTTTAAAATTTTTAAACTTTCATCATTTTCATATGAAGATGGTTCAAAATGCTTCCTTAGCGTTGAGATTAATGTTATTACATCGGAGACAGAAGCTGTAGAGTCGCTGATTTTTTTGGCATCTCTAATCTCATGTGACTCTGTTGACTCAAATTATTA
>JABUQX010065520.1:32500-35000 GCA_015478945.1 Trachelipus rathkii | reverse complement strand
ACAAATGTGACGTTAACTTCAACCAAGCAAGGACGGAAAAAGACTGTGCAGATTAAGTAACTTGGAGTGCAAAAGATACGAAGCGCCATTAAACTCCTAATTTCTTAGAGATAAATTAGAATTAGACTCTATGAAACTCTTCCAAGAATGAAAGAAACCAACTCCAAAATATTAAAGGCTGATAAAGATTTGAGTAGCGCTTTCGAAGGTGTTTTAGTTGGTTGGTCAAATTGAACAGAATAAATATCTGAAGGAAATAAGTTTTTGAGGTATTATAGTCAATCATATTTTCTGCGTCTCAATAAGCAATAAGAGAAAGTAAATCAGTTGCTCTAAGGTCATCCTAATATCTGACTTGCTTCCAAATAAGTTGGATAGAAAAGAAGAGAGAAAGGACGATAATTAAAGAGGTTTTTGTCATAGGCGGAATAAGGTGGCACTTACAGTGCCAACAATAAGGAAATATCGAAATTGATTGTCAGTGACAAAAGTTTTAAGTCAGTGTGTAAACTCTGAAGGTCTTATTTTGACAACCACACAGAAGTAGCAAAGTTAGAACTGCACAATATATATATATATATATATATATATATATATATATATATATATATATATATATATATATATATATATATATATATATATATATATATATATATATATATATATATAATTCAAAAATTTTCCTTTATTCAAATATTAGACGAATTATAATTTAATATTTAAGTATAATAATTTTATTTTAAAATGAAATAAAAAAATATATTTATTTTATATATATATATATATATATATATATATATATATATATATATATATATATATATATATATATATATATATATATATATATATATATATATATATATATATATATATGTTCAAATATATTAATTTTATTTGCAATGAAATTTAAATTTCTCTTTGCTGGTATATTAACATATCATTAATATGCAGTTACGCGCAAATACAGATAATTATATATATATATATATATATATATATATATATATATATATATATATATATATATATATATATATATATATATATATATATATATATATATATATGGGTAAGGAAGATAAGGGGAACTATAGGGGAAGTAGTATATTGAGTGATGTAGGAAAGATATATGATGATATTTTCGTTGAAAGAGTGCTTCGAATAGCTGGGGGGATTCATTAGGGAAGAGCAAGGTACATTTAGAAGTGGTAGAAGATGTGAAGATTAAATCTTCACTTTGAAGCCAGTGATTGATAAAATGAGAGAGAAGAAGAATAAATTGTATTTAGGTTAAATGGATTTGCAACAGGCGTTTGACAGGATTAATAAGGAAGGTCGGTGGCAGGTTTTAGTGATTTATTGTGTTGGTGGTAAGCTTCTGAAGGGTAAGAAAAGTATGTATGTCTATAGTGAACCGTTTGTAAGAATTAATAGACTTGAGACTGAATGGTTTAATATTAATAGCGGAGTTAGTTATTTGCCACGAAGGATATGGCAGGAACAATCTTTCCTCGGGAATTTAATGAATAGGTAAAGAACATGTAATTACTTATAGTCCATCAAAAGGTAGAATAAGAATGACAACCCAGACAATAGTTATACAAGCAAAATGCTTGCAATCTTCATCACATTGATCAAAGATCAAAATCATATAACTGATACATAAGCTGACTTTATTGATAACCTCAAATTACTGATACACAAGCAAAGATTTTTGATACAAAAGTAAAGATTCTCGATACCAAAGGCAAGATTTTTGATACCCTAGTCAAGATTTTTAATACCAAAGTATAAATTCTTGATACCCAAGTCAAGATTTTTGAATTTTTGATACCCAAGTAAAGATTCATGATACTCAAATCAAGATTTTGATATCCAAGTAAATATTCTTGATACCTAAGCCAAGATTTTTGACACCCAAGTAAGGATTATTGGTACCCAAGTAAAGATTCTTGATACGCAAGTAAAGATTCTTGATAACCATTGATATATATATATATATATACATATATATATATATATATATATATATATATATATATATATATATATATATATATATATATATATATATATATATATATATATATATATATATATATATATATATATATATATCTGGATGCGCGTATGGCAACGCTTAGCAGAAGATGGGGTAGCCAAGGGGGTGAGAAAAGTAATGAAGAAATAAGTATATATATATATATATATATATATATATATATATATATATATATATATATATATATATATATATATATATATATATATATATATATATATATATATATATGAATGTCCTTAAAAGGTTGATGCCTTCAGGGATCGGAACTTTGCTCTGATAAGTTTTATGTTATATTTCTCAAAGGAAATCTTCAAATATTTCGGAGAAATTCGACTTAAATAATGTTTTTGGATCTTCCATTATTTATAAAGGAATTATACACTTATACATACAACTTAATACACACATATATGTACATGTTAGCTCATT
>JABUQX010065520.1:0-17500 GCA_015478945.1 Trachelipus rathkii | reverse complement strand
ATTTAACAGTTCAGTACAATAAATACATTTTAATTAATCAGGAGGCATTTTGATCGAAGAAATTTAAGAAAAAAAAAAAAGAGTGAGTAGGAAAATTAAAATGTTAAAAATGTAGGAAGAGTTGTTTATAATTATCGTTTTTCGAAAGAAGTAAGAAGGAGTCTAGCGCTCGGAGAGAGCGAAAAAGTTGCCATTTTTAATTTTTTTTAACTAAAGGATACCACGGGGTAACCTAAAAAATGAGACAAAGTCGGTGTTATTGGCCTACGGGTGTACCGACGGGGAGACTTTTCGTCCCCCCCGCTCTTCCTTCCGTCGGCTATAACACCTAAAAGGAATAAAAGAATAGTTACATTTTCTTTAGAAATTAAAAAAAAATGAAAAAAAAAAAAAAAAAACAATCTTTGGTAACTTTTGCTCTCGATTACTGCAGGATGGAAGGTTAATGAGAGCGTGACGCCTGCCAGACCCTAAGATAATACTCGAATAAAATTTTTAAACGGTGTTTATTTAATAAATATTGAATAAATAATTTTTTTGTTCATCGATGAAATTGCTTGGTGAAATCAAAAAATGTTATTTATTTTCCGGTAGCTGTTATAGTTTTTTAGTTACTTGCATGATGCTTTCCGGATCGCTGCATATATATTATATATATTATATTATTATATTTATATATAATATATCTATAATATATATATATAATATATATATATTATTATAATATACTATATATATATATATTTTATATATATATTATATATATATATATAATACACTTTTTTGTTTTAGATAACTTGGTTTAT
Organism: Trachelipus rathkii; assembly: GCA_015478945.1. Taxonomy (NCBI): domain Eukaryota; kingdom Metazoa; phylum Arthropoda; class Malacostraca; order Isopoda; family Trachelipodidae; genus Trachelipus; species Trachelipus rathkii. The sequence goes on along the minus strand of JABUQX010065520.1, from coordinate 16,694 downwards.
TTTATTTCTTTTTTTAATTGTTTTTTTTAATTTTTGTTTGTTATTTTGTTAATTGCTATGTACGTAATGTGTATATACTTTTCTAATAATATCATACATATTTTGAACATAATTAAAATTAATAAAACAAAGTACGGACTCATGGGACCTACGTAATAGGCCCGGCACTTTTTATTTATTTTAAATTAAATTTTTGGTTCCATAACCTCGATTTTGTGCACTTCTTATTTGGTCTTAAATGAGATATTTTTCCATTTTCAAAATTATTTTATCTTGTAGTTAAATTATTTTTTCATTAGATATTTATTGAGTTAAATAAAAACTAAAACAATACCATAGACTAAATGCATTGCAGGCTGGCGTGTATGCATGGCAGACCGATCGCTGAGCGCGAGCGGTGCCGTGTAACAACTTACTCGCGCCGCGAGTAAGTTGTATATGAATATAATATAAATATAACTATAGACATTACCGTGCTATAGATTAAACTTTATTACATATCTTTTTTATTTGGGAAAATTGAGAAAATTCGTAGAAAATGCCTCAAATGAAATAATTCTCAGATAGCATTACCTACCATCCGATTCTAATTTTTTTTATTGCTCTCTGGTATAATAAAGGGCATGGGTAGGAGGGGGGTATCTCTCTCTCTCTCTTCTTCTCTCTCTCCTCTCTCTCTTCCTCTCTCTCTCTCCTCTCTCTCTCTTTCTCTCTCTCCTTCCTCTCTCTCTCTCTCTCTCTCTCTCCTCTCTCTCTCATTAGATATATATTATATATATATATATATATTAAATATATAATATATATTATATATATATATTATATATATATATATATATGTATACTATATATAATATCTTATATTTTTATCAAGAAAAATTTTTTTTTTTATTAATTATTAAATATCAAATAAAATCGCGATACATAAAATTAGATCTGCCCAAGACTAAATAAATATATTAAAATATCAATATTTTTCTTAAATAATAATAATAATAATAATAATAATAATAATAATAATAATAATAATAATAATAATAATAATAATAATAATAATAATAATAATAATAATAATAATAATATAATAATAATAATAATAATAATAATAATATAGATTTAATATTAATATTAATATTATATTAATATGTATTATTATCACTATTTATTTAATGTTAATTAAATTAATATTTAAAATATATTATTATTTAATATAATAAATAATAATGATAATTAATAATCACTATGTCCACACTATTTAATAATAATAATAATTTAATAATTCATAATACAAAATATTTTTAAATTTAATAATAATAATATAGGCCTATATATTATAAATATGTCTAATTTTAACTTCATTTCACTTAACCACTGTTTAATAAAAAAAAAATTAATAAAATTATTTTAAATGCTATTATTATTATAATATTTTTTTTTTTTACGATTATTCATTTAATTATAAAGGCAAGAGTTCTGAAAAAACTATACAAAGACTACACACTAACGCTTCAGAAGTAAAACTGACTAAATTGCAACCTATGCAAAATGTATCGTTTTCTGGGACGATCAATTTTGACATGTTGAGCGCTAATTTTATAATTGCTTCGTACGGGCAAATTTGAATTTCAGTTATTAAGGGTAGGGTCCAATGTTGAGAAAAACAAGCGGTTGTTCTTCATATACACCTGTTGTAGGTATAAAACGTTGACGCGGTATATTTTCACACACATTCTTCTCGTCCAAAATTTAATTGACATGTGTTGCTAAGTGTCTGCAACAATCATATTGGTTTGACATTTGAATAACAGCTATTCAATGACGGGGCTTTTTTATTTCATTCAATTAAATAATAATCATATTGGGATGTCTATTAATAATAAGAGGCAATTTAATAATTTCTTCTCTTTAATATTTAATATCCTATTAAAAAGAGTATTAAAAGAATAAAAATAATACAATAAGTTATACCCTAGCTGCTAGTTGTATAAAATGGTGGTTGCGCAAACCTACATGCAAACCAGGAAACGAGCCGCCCCGCCTGCATATATAACTTATATATATATATTATATACTATATATATTATATATTATTATATATTATTATTATATATATATATACTAATATATGATATATATATATATATTATATATTATATAGTTATAAAATGGGGCCAGGCCTTTGAGTACTCAGCAGTTATGGGATGAGAAAACCGGGTGCTTTAAAAACTATGCTTGAAGCGTTCTTTTTTGGGAACGTGTATGGCCTAGTGGTTAGAGCATCCGTTATTGTTACGTACATCTGCGACGTGGAGTCCAATGTTCGAATCCCGCTGATGGAGAGTAAAACCTCCTGTGACTCATTCATTTAAAAATGAATAAAACTAACAAAGGGAGTTGTATCATTACAGAAACTAACAGAAAATTCTCCCCAGAGTTTAATAATCTCTCTCTTCATGCCACAGGGAAAAATAAATTTTATTTTTAAAAACTTTTCAAAATATTTGAAGTACCATTATGAAGATCTACAAGAAAATGTGTTCTAACTTTCATTCAAATCCAGAACGTGTACTTATAGTTCGAAAAGCAAGCGTGGGTTTACATCATATTAAAGGAAATATTCATTACAGTGTGTATTCCAAAAAGGACGCACGACTCTATTGCAAGCATATGTAACACTCATTCGTTATAGGATCTAAGATTTTTCCTGCTCCATATTAAACTGTTTTGACTGATCGTATTATCCAAGTTAAACCAAGACTCATCATTGAAATATACACATTACAACGCTTTAATTCCATTTACATTAACAAAAGAACGAGAGAAAAACCGGTAAACGTTTTTGATAGTCTGGTTCTTTCAGTTCATGGACGGCATCAATCCCAGATTAATGCAATTTTAACTTCTTTGAAGCCCTCTAGGAAGTAGCTGTTTACAGTTCAACTTGTGATGACAATTTTCTAAGGGATTTTCTGAGTAAACGTGTTAAACGATGTGACACATCTGCAAGAACATCATCAGTTAACAGATATATGCTCAGCTTGGGTTATTTCGATTCTGTATTGATGGCATTTTTTAATCTAACGCAATGTTGTTGACTTTGGATTTGCAGACTGAGGAAACTTCAAATCAAACCTCTCTATCATACGTTTATATGATTTGTACGCACACTGCTTCTCAACATTATATATACATACGTTAATGAAGACGACATTGCCGTCTAAACAATGGAATGTGCGCTCCTGTTCGACTGGCGTGTAACTTTGTCCTTTAAACGGCTTTAGCTTGTTAACTTTGTAGATACAATATAGAAAAAAAAAAAATAATTATGTGCTGTAATTTCTTCAGTCAATGTGTCACGGGCTATCGATCGCTGACTCAGCGGCTCGCGCCGCGCAAAGTGCGTTAAAAAAAGCAAGACTTTACCCGACGCCCTAATGTAGTTAATAACAAGCAGTAATAAAGCAGAATTAGCGCAAAAACACATACGTTAGATACCTCCCCCAAAGCTGATGTACCCCGGCATTATATCAGAGCACTGAACTTCTACTTGGTAAGACCATTACTGCTTTAACATAGCTTCATACCTTTACATAAACATCCGGTATTTTTAAACTATTTTATATAAAACAAAGAAACATTTTCCATTTTTTTATATAGATTTATTACTTTGTCCAAATTAGTTATAAAATTTTTTAAATTTTTAACAGTTAATTCTTTTCCTTATTCTTTTATTAAACAGCAACAGCAACGTGCTTTAAACAGTCCATATAATTTAGCGTCATGGCTATTAACAAGAACATATGCATAAAAAATGACACTATTTGCAAATGATACTTTGCCAAATTTTATTAAAAGTCTTTTTATTTATCAATACTTCCATAATAACAAAAAATAGGCATAACCTAAACACACCTATATGTTGTACGAATAAGCAAGTTAACAATTCAACAAAAATCTCACTGCACAACAATCTTGTAAGTAGTTATCAAACTCACAAAAACTTTAGCTCACAAAAGCCATACTTTTCAACATCATCAAGTTCATTCGAGACCACACACCACCTGCAAACGTTAACAATGCTATTTTTTTAATAACATAGTATAAATTTTAGCAAAAACTATTAACCAAAATAAAATGACCCATTGACCCATAGACTATCATTCTACCACTCGATATAAACCTAATAGAATATAATGTCACGTAAACTAGTTAACTCCTGGCCTAAAAAGTCAACCTACCCTTTACCTTGCATTCATATCATATACTCATATTCAATATTAACCTTCAGCAATAAAAATTTAGCAAATATTTAACAGAAACAACAAAAATTCTATAAAATAACACAACTTATTACATACGACAACTGCGAAGCCACCGAAATAAAATGATTATTCGGAAAACATTAACAATGTTAATAAAAGCAAGCGTTACTAGGCTTTACAACTTAGCACAACACTGAACTAAGAATATATTGATTCACAACTTACACTAACGGACACCTAATGTCGAAAACAACTTCCTCTCCATTAAACAATAGTTCTCAGTCTCATTATAGGTTAAAGTGAACTAACGAAATTTAACCTAAAACAACTCAAACTAACCTACACATACCCTCTTCACATCAAGGCCACCACCAGAGATACCGTAAGTAATGTTGCCTAGACAAAAACCATAAAAGCATAACATTGACCTAAATACCTTGTCTACGAATAAACTGTAGCCATTAGCAAAGGTAACTGTTTTTGTCGACTGTTGATAAACTATCATCATCGAGCAAATCTCAACCAAATCTTACCCTACAGTTATATCTATGTTATTTCAATGTTAATTCAACATTACCACTGCAATATTTTGCAAAAACTCAACAAAAATTTATCATAACCTAACCTGACTATCCCACTGAAAATAACTATATATATATATATAGTTATATATAGAATATACTAATAATAATAATCATATATGATAACATAGCACCATCACGATACTACTATTTTAAATCATATATTATAATCACTAAGTAACAAAATACTATATATACTACCAATATAATATGTCTAGCAAAATAAGATTATGTTCCTTGCGAACCCTAGTTTATCACAATATAAAATTAGCTTCCCTAATTACACTTTCGGAAGAAAGAGTATCTTGGGGCATAAATTGCATATTTGGACGTTTCGGGTATTACTCGATCCATCTTCAGCAAAAAATTTCATTCAAAGAGATAAACAAGCAAAAAGATAAAAATTTACAATTAAATATAACAAGATTGAAATCCATATATACATATTAATGCACCTAAATGAATAAAGTTACATCGACTTGTAATGGGCACACCAAGCTACATTTAAAGAGTCAAAATGAAATGAAAACAAAAATAAAAATAAAAATAAAAATAAAAACTAAAAATCAAAAATAAAAAAATACAAATTAAACAAATAATACAATAAAGTCTAAAAAATGAAAATGAAAACGGAAAATGAACACATGAAACATGAAAAATTGCAGGATGAGCTACTAAGACATGAAGCTGAAGATGAGATAAAAGTATGATAAGATGAAGCATGAAGATGAAACATGAAAATTTGAAAATGAAATGAAATGAAATCAAAAAGAAAATTAATATAAAATGAAAATTAATTAAAGATGAACATGTAAACCAAATGACCAATTTTCAAACAAAGTGCGGAAAAATCGAACAACAACTCCCGACACGATATCTCTGCAGTCTCAACCTCTCTATATGTGCTGTACACGTTGTCAAACTTAATATCTCCGAAAAAGTAAAAAGTAAAAATTACAGAATGTTAAAACTTATCTAGTTGGTTAAAACACGTATTGCTTGCCCCATAATTACTGCTTGATAACATAGTATATTGTCTTATGTTTTATAAAATGCAAGAACTAGAACCAAAATTGTATAGAAAAAAAATACACATAAATACAGTGACGGATCTATAAAGTTAACAAGATATTTATGCGACAAATAACGAGCAATGCACAATTAGTAGACAATCTGCATCACATCAATCTACTCACAAGTATACTAACCAATAATACCCATACATACTTCATGCGCGGAAGAAATCACGCAACATCAAAATGATCATAAATAGCGATACAAATAAATAAAGAGCGAAATAAGAACTACCCTCCAATACTATTACTATTAGACAAATATATTATATAACATATAAATACTACTAGATATACATATACCCTACATACATAACTATAGATATATCAAAACTATATATAAGTATATTATATATACCTTAATATATATTAAATAACTTACTATCACTAAACTGTATTCCCTCGCAGAGCACACGAGATAAGCTGTTACACGCCAACCACTTCCCCGCGCAGCGCTCATTGGAGCGAGCGTACTCAGCGCAAGCGGTCTGCCTGATTCATGACAACCATGCTGTGAACTACCCTATGGTATTAGTTTTCACTCCAGCTTTAAGTTTCATTTACTTCAAAAATAACCACTTCTGAAAACACATATTTTTTAACTTACGCAGACGATAAACACATTATTCTTAAAAAATGAAAAAAATTACTCATTTAGACACTAACTTAAAAAGTCAAACCAACATCACACTTTATGAACACCAAATTCAATGCTCCTAATATTTAAACATCCTCTTATTCTTAAACATACTACGACATCTCCTTATAATAAAATTGCTTCTTTGAAGTTCTAATGACATTTAGAAATACACACACCCCAAAAATACACACTACACACACGCCATACACACAATACACATACCACACCAACAACACACACAACCTATAACTACACCATACCTATTCCACCTCATTATACATATAACCACGACTAATAACTAATATACTATAAGTATATAACCTTTATATATTTTCATCATCTTTGGAACATATCAATAATAGAAAACTGTATCATAATATATATATAAACTATATAGTATTATCAAATGATCTCTAAGCACTACTGCTCATAATCAATATATACTACTAAATCCGTATATATTTCATTATACTAATAAATCTATACCTAGGACCTTCAAGTTAAACCCATTGTTCTCCAGCCTAACTTTATAGACCCACACAAGCTTTGGCAATACGTTGTTAAATACATTCTTTATACGCAAACATTTTAAAATTAAATTCCCGATCTTGCTATAAACAAGAAGTCTTACCTTTTTTAATTGTGCACACATCCACTCTTCTTCTTCCAAATTCATTTCTACTTTAAATTTTCTCAGTTTACTTTCAACGTCACCAATATTTTATTGTCACAATAGTGTTTTCTAAATATATCCCATACAATTATATTATAAATTTATATATAAATAACCCAATACTATATATAGATACATATAGCCTATAGCTACATATATATATTAATATAATTAATTATATACTTATATACATAAATAATATTAAATTATTTACCATACCTATACTATACTCTCAAAATTCCCGATACCTATAAGTAATTACCACGATATCGCGCATATATATATATATAAAACTACTAATATATATAAAACTATATATATATATATAAGTATATAACATTAATTTTTTAATGCTACAGTATGTAGCTAGAGAACCGGCAGTCCCTACAGTAAAACAAATTATATATGGGTCATGTCTTCTTGTTAGATTTACTTTTCTTTTTTTTTCTTTTTTTTTTTTGCAAAAAGTTAAAAAACTTTTTTATTACTAAAGGAATAACCTAGAGGGTGAAACCGACCAAAGATCGCAGCAGGAGTACACGGGGTCTCTCTGACACTCCCGAGTCCGACGACGGGGACGGGACATCCCCCCCTCGGGGAGTCCTCCGGACACCCCCGGCTCTTTGTCTCTTGCGGTGTCGCGGGCGGGTCCTCCACCATACCCCACGGCGTATGAAACGCTCCCCCCCATCTTGTCCCCCGTCAGGAGTCAGAGCCCCAAAAAAAAAAACTTAAATTAAAAAACAAACAAATTTATTATCAAATTCATTTAGGGGCTCGGCCGACGGGGGACAGGGCAGGGGACGTTCAAACACCCGGAAGGGGATGTCGGACAGAACCCCCGCGTTACACCCAAAGACCAAGAGCGGATTCGCGAGGACCATCCCGGACGGGGATGTAGTCCCACCCCGTCGATCACCGGCGAGGCCGAGGACCCCGGACTACCCTTGCCATCTTTCGGTCGTTCACCCCTAGGGTATTCCACCCTTTAGTTAACAAAAAAAAAAATTCTTTACTTTCCAAACAAAAAAAAAAAAAAAAAAAAAAAGTTAAATCCATCCTTAGAATTTTCGGCGCCGATTCCAAATATCTAATTTGTTTTACTGTAGGACCTGCCCTTCCTCCTAGCTAACCATATGTGTAAGCATTACAACAAAATCTGAGAACCATACAGATATATATTATATATATATATAATATATATATATATTATATAGTACTATAAGTAATATATAAGATATATATATTATTATAATGATTATAATATACTCTCTATATAATATAGAATATATATGATATAATATATAGATATAAATACTCATACTACTATATATTAATATCTAACATATATCATAATACGATCGGAACCCATCACTAATACCATATACACGTACTAATCATATACAAAATAATATAGTACATTATCCATAATATATATATAACCTATATCTATAATACAACAACTTATTGTGTTAAAAAATTGACAAAATATTTTAACGTTTGAAAATGAATATTAAAAAATTAAGTAAAAATGAATTGGAACAATTAAATGCAAATGTAGCCAAAATAAAAAAAGTAAGTCTTTTTATAGCAAAATCATTATTAATGTGAATTTCATTACATTACATAACATTATTACAACCATTTTCCCAATACTAAATTCATTTTGGAAGGAAACATGTTTACTTAAGCCGTCCAATATATATACAATATATATAAATACTAACTAATACTATATATATATCTACTTAATATACCTACACCTACTACTACTATATACTATATATACTATATATATATACTATAAATATATACTATAATAGAATTCTAAATTAATTATATATATACACTAATAGTAATATAATACTAATATGATATACACTATCTATATATCAATATACCTATATATAGCTACCTATAATATGGATAGAATTAAATATAATTATAACTATATATTATATTACTATATATGTATATATACACTATTATCTATATTATATATGTATATATATCCTCATACTATCTATTACTATATATATAGTATTTATATATATAATCTATATATGGACCAAGTATACATAGTAACACTATACTTATATATGTATAGTATATAACCTAACGCTATATACACATACATATACTATAATATAATACACGTCATCATATAAACACCGCTATACTATACTACATACCTATATATATACATATAATACATAGTATATATATACCTTTATCTATATATATATAATACAGTAACTCAATATATGTATAGATAACGGTAAATATAACTTATATATTACTTTACTACTCATTTCGAACCTATATATTCATATCTGTTGTATTATATGCTATCTAGATACTTATATATATATATATATATATATATAATTACTATATATAACTATACTAAACTTTATCATAGCATTAGAAGCCATTGGTAACTTAAAAGATATAATTCTACTATATTATACGATATATACTATTCCTATATCCGTAGTAATTAACACTTCGATATACATAAAAAATATACCTCAAGCGGAAGAAATTAGAATAATACTCATAGAAAATTAACATTCTATTGTCCTTAATATTTGCTTGATGCAAATTTTAAATAAGCAATAAGAACAAATGACAACTTTTCAAATTTTTTAACTTCAACGATTAAATCAGCATAGTGCTCGGGCATCATTTTATAGTTATGAAAACCCATGAAGAATGAACTTCCTTTTAAGTATACGTTATGCTACTACTATATAACATTTTGGTATTTTTCTTTTCATTGAAACATATTGCAAATTTAAAATTAAATAATAAAAATTACAATTAATCGGTTAATGTTTTTTCTTACCAGCTCTATAAAAGATAAAAATATAGCTATTGGAAATGACAATTTTTAATGAGAATCACTAACGTTCCTTTTAAAAAAAAAACACCTTAACTATATAAATCCTGATACTCGCATTTGATTTAATAGAACTTTTTACTTGTTAGCATTAAAAAGTGGAATATATAAATATTTTTAATTGAATTCCTTTAATTAATTCAATTTAATCAACTAAAAAAAATATTCTAATAACTATATTTATTAATTAAGAATAATAAATATTAATTAAGTATATAATAATAAACATAATAATAATAATAATCAACTAATAAAATAGCCAATAATAGGGTCCTTATCAAAAATGTGGAGTATTTCGAATTTCATGATACTTGTATGAAAAGTTTGAAAGTTTGCCTCTGCCGTTGCACAGTTGGTAAAGCGTCAGAGTCTTGAGGCACATGAACTCGATGGCTCAGATTCGCATACCCCTTCTGACCCTAGGATAGAATAGTTTACCTAGATAGTTCCCTCCTTAAATGAGAGTACACGCAGCCACTCAGTGAGGTGTGAGCTCCTTTCAATTCTTCTAAAAAAAAGGAAAATCGTAGAAAAAAATACATAACATAGACTCTGAAAAAGACGTTATGACGCATTTAATGCTAGACCATATTAATAATAAATTCCGACATTATTTTCATGAAATTTATATGAAATATTCGAAATGTGCTTTAAAAGAATGAAAGAAAGAAAAAAAAAACTCGAAAAAGGACCCTGTAAAAAAGTCATGATGGACCTACTTAAGTTCGACAGTTTATACCGATTTTCATGAAATCTACATAAAATGCTTAAAATGATCTGAAAAGAAGGAAAAATGGTTGAAAAAAAAACTCAAGAAATCACCCTGAAAAAAAGTTATGAATACGCATAATGACAAACGCATAGCAAACGAACATGTTTTAGGGGCGCAGCCCCCCTATCCTCTGGTCTGTGAGTGATGGAAAAATAATGCAAAAACGAAGCTTATGACAATTATAAAGCTCGGAAAAACTGCAAGATCTAATTTTGCCAGTATTATTATTATTATTATTATTATTTATTATTATCATTATTTTATTATTATTATATTCATTATCTATTAATTATTATATATTATTATTATTATTATTTTATTATTATTATTATTATTATTATTATTATTTAATAGCAAGTTGAAATTAGCTTTTGGGGTTACTATTGTGCTCTACGAGCCCATGCTGCTATACATGCTGCATATATTACATAAAGCTTGTAGTATCATAATAATCTTAATAATAACTAATAATCAATAATACATAAAATAATAACTAGTAATCATAATATAATAATAATCCATAATTAATAAAAATATTAATAATTAAATATAATAATAGCTTATGCTTCTAATTTTATATAAACAATAGGGATTTTAAAAATATAAATCTCTACGTTATTTTTGCGAGTATATATATCTAATCTAATATATGGTACAATACTTATAATATATATATATATATATATTATATATATATATATATAGTAATATATCTACTATTATATCATTATATATAAATATATATCATAATATATATAATATAATTAATACTAATATTTATTTATATATGGATATTCAATATGGCTTTAATATTGTATATGTCATACATAATGTATTTTTTCTCATAATATTGGGATAGGAAGCTTAATAATATATATCAATAATAGTATATATAATATAACATGTATATATTATATATTATATATATATCATAAATATATAAAGTAATATATATATACACCTGTATATTATTTCTGGTGTAGGACTCGTCAGTTTTGAATTTTTTTTTTTTTTTTTTTTTAGTAATTCTAGCAGTATACCACTACCAGAATTCGGAGGGACAAACCTTCCAAAAGAAACTATAGGACCAGTTAACGTTCTACTAAGTTGAGCAGTTTACATTTTTTTTTTTTTTAACTAAGGAATACCCAAGGTAAACCGCAAAGATGGCAGGATTCGAGTCTCTCGGCCTTCCGGGGAACGATCAGCGGGTAGGCCTATTTCCTCCCTCCGGGGAGGTCTCCGGAACCCCGCTCTTTGGTATTTGGGTGTCGCGGCGGTTCCTCCGCCCCTACCCTACGGCTTATGGAAAACGCCCCCCTTCTGTCCCCGTCGGCTCGAACCCCAACTAATTTTTTTGTTTTTTTTGACTTTTTCTTGTTCATATATTTTCTATCTATACATTTTCTGTATAAGCTTTACCACGCTGAATTCCCTGTTATTTTTTTCCTTGCTTTGTTGTAGTTATAGAAAAATTATTTTTTAAGTTAAAGGAAAATTTTTTTAAAAAGCTTTTTTTTTCTTTTTGATTTTTGAATAAGCTTTCCACATCCGTTTCGGGTCGAGGTCACTGGATGACCTTACGGAACCATTATATGAGAATATTTCATTTTTTAAAAGTCAAAGGGTATAAATCTTAATTTGGGGTAATATTTATATATTCGAACTTTTGGATCATGTCCATCACCACTGAAATTCATTTTTAGTATCACATACTAGCAATTTAGGTTAAACAAGAACAAAAAAACAAAATCCAAAAACTGCACGAGTCTTAAAACCAAACTGAAACTTAGTATACACCTATCATATTATCATATAATATATATATAGATATAGTATACTAACTCTATATATTATCTATATATACTATATATATACATATAATAATACTATATTATTTTGAGTGTCGTAGTGTGTGTGTGTGTGTGTGTGTGTGGTTGTGTGTGAGTGTCTGATGGTGTGTTTGTGTGTGGTGTGTTATGTGGTTTGTGTACGATAAGCCGTGTGTGTAGGTGTGTGTGTGTGTGTGTGCCTATGTGTGTGTTATACACTGAAAAAAAAATCAATTTTGTAATGGTATAGCCCCTCAGTTTGATTCATTCGAAAAAAATGCAAGCATTTTAATTTATTTTCATATAGTTTAAAATTAAGGCTCTCTCAAACCGCTATTTGTTAACTACTGACTGAATTATTGTACGTATACATTCAAGTTTTGCAGTTTCTAGTATTATTTTATCATTAAATATTAGCTTAGAAATACAATTACAATCACACTCGTTAATTTACTCATTAACAATCTTTTGTATTTTGTGTAATATTACGAGGACTTATTTTGCTTTTCCATATTCCATACCAGTTCGTTGCTAAGTCCAATTTCCCCAAAATTTTCATTGCGTTTTAAATTTATAAACCCACACCTTCAGACCACACCCATAAAATTAGCTATAACATTTTTAGTATTTATTCATAGCTAATGAAATTTTCGAAGGATGTGTATTTTAGGCGAGACAACACATTTTTTTTCAATTATATTGAATTTTTGCATTTCCAGCCTTCTTGTCATCTTCACTGGAAATATTTAAAATTTTTGAAATTTACCCACGGAACGTGGAAAAATTATTTTTTATACAAAAGTTAGTAATTTAAATAATATAATGTGATCCTTCCCATTATGCATGCCTTAAAAATTTCATATTAATTACTAATTAAATGTTTAAAACTCTTCAAATTATTTGTTAATAACCGCATTAAAAAAATTATTGTGAATTTTCACTTTGCCTCGATTTATATATATTAATTATTTGAAAAATCGGTAAATCCGATGTTTCCCATAAATCGGTCTAATTATAAATATTATATATTACATTACTATATATGTATTATATATTAATAATTATACTTATAATAATAGTTTTTCTGATATAAATATATATAATAATAATATATACTATATATATAATATACCTAATAAAAACTAAACTCATATATATATATAGTATTATATAGATAATATATATATAAACCTATATAGGTTCTTTTCCACAAAACTTATCAATATATATGTTATATTTCTATATATAATTAATATATTATATATCTAATCTAATATACAAATACATTAACGAAGACATTGATATATAGATAAACTATATACTATCACTACCTAATATATATTATATATATATACATTATACTATTATAATATAATATAATATATAATACACTATGATATATAGGTAAAACTTAGTTTCTTTTCCTGACCAATCGAAGTTTAAATTTTAAACCGATTTTTCGACTTATGTGTATCGATGTATACCCAAGATACCCAATAATTATACAATTTTATTTAAAGACAATATATCTATATATATATCTATTATTAAGTACTATATATATATAATTATACATAATTAATATATTTGGAAGATAAATACCTATAACGACATTATAATAATTATAAATATAAATATAGTATATTTAACTATATACTAATATACTAATATCACTACTATATATAAAACATATAAAGACTGGACTTCATCATTATGCACTTGAGTATATATTATGGAACCTTTTAAATATCATACTGTACTATAAATTGGAGGATGCATAAATTTTTGCTACTGTGTCGTGAGCGTGATCGTACTTTTTGTAGCCAATTTCTTTCTTGAAAATTATTAATTTGAAGATTGATTCAATTGTGAGATGATTATACCAGGTGTTATCTTGCTGCACATTTTAGTTTCGGATACTAGATAAAAATGTTTGTAGGAAACTAGAAAGTGTCACAAAGAATGTAAAATTAATAATAGGAGAAAGTTTTAATTTTATTGTATAGAAGAAGACATAAAAGTATAGTTCTCTTAAATTTTTTTTTCAAATATTAGAATTTCCTTAACAACTGATGCCTTTACTATGATTTCTTTGTACATAAACGAAACAGTTCAAGCTATAACACATATTTAGATGTCAGTACACAACAGGCTAAGACTTGGTTAATTTAATTAGGTTTAATGTATAGTATATGGCGCCTTAGAAGGCACAATCCATATCTCAAAAACTACAATAGTACAGGCGAAAAGAATACATTTTTGGGAATCCTTTAGTAAAAATTTTGGTTAGAGTAGGTAAAAAAATAACACATAAAAATTGCGCTTCTTCTTTCGCCCAGGGTGCTATAATGAGGTTACCAACTAGTATTATATATATTGTAAAGGTATTACACGATCATGTAGTAGCGCATGGCTCGAGCCGACGGCGAACACAGGGACGTTTCCATACGTAGGGGATGGTCCGGAGCAACCCCGCGCACCCAATACCAAGTCTGTTCTATATAATAATATATATATATATATATATATATTATATATATTATATATATATTATCATATTAATATACTACTATATATATATCTATATTATAGTATATACTAATATACATTATATATATACTCCACTAAATATATATCATCTTTATACTTACACTATTATAATATACAACCTATGAATTCTCAATGATATTAGATCATATATATTTATATACTCCACTATATATATATATATATACTATATATATATATTATATTAAAGATCAAATATATAAACTTATAATATTAATATATATATATTAAGATATATATATATATATATATATTATATATATATATGGGTGTTTAGACTGTGATGTGATAGTTTGCGTTTTACCGGAGCTCCAATGGGTTATTATTGCTTGAATTTTTAAGTTATCTTTCCGAATTAAGTGTTGTATATTAAGTGCTCTCCGTTTTAATTGTTTTTAACTAAGTATTGTTTTTAATATTGAGATTATAAATAATTATAATTAAGATTATATTATTAGTTTAATTTTTGTTTTTGAAACTTTTTTTTATGTTTAGAAAGTCATTGTAGTTTTACACTTCCATACGTTATTTTATAGTACTAAGGTTTCCTTCCTATATATATGATTTTTTTTTTCTCTTTATTAACATTTCCAGGTATTCACGTTTTTTTTTTTTTTATGTTTAAAAGATAGTAATTGCACAACACTTACGTATTTGGTTGCATATATTTAGTTTATTAATATTTAGTTTTAATTGAATGATTGTAATTTTTTATTTATTATTGTATGTCGTACAATTGTTAGGGTGATGGTTCCAATTAAATTTAAACTTTCGTAGATTTTTTTTTTTTTCAGTTTACATATTTATTGTAAATAGGGTTTTTTTAGGGCATTTTTTTAATTCATTTTTTTTTTTACGTTTTTTTAGGATAAACATTTTGTTAATGGTTCGACTTCTTTTTTTCTGTCTGTCTGTTTGTCTGTATGTTTTTTTGTGTGGTTGTGTGTGCTGTGTGAAGACGCCTTTGCACAGACGCGCTTTCTATCGACTTTATAAACATCCGCGGCTTACTCGTTTGCCATATCCGGGATACCACCTCTCTCATTCATAACCCTAACCCTTTGCTCTGTCTGAGACACAGGATAGCTAAGATTCATCAGCTTACCCACATATAGGTTCGAGACTTATTTCATGTAATTTCCGTCTAAAGGGTGGAGTATGTGCCTATGTTACATAACACTCCTGTAACACGTCTCGAGAATCTCGAATTCTCCTAACTTCGATGTTCTGGTGGTAAAATCTTTTTCACCTTATACTACGATAATCTTGTTGATTCTGCTAGCTGTCTTCCTAACAGAACAGATTTTCACGCCTTATTTGAATATCTTACTTTCTCACGAGACTGTTATCTTCTCATCCAAATACTGAGTCCGTATCTCATCTCTTGTTAC
>JABUQX010065519.1:0-5000 GCA_015478945.1 Trachelipus rathkii | reverse complement strand
ATATGAGGTATCTTTCCTGCATCCGAAGTTAAATGGCCGTACACTCTTAAAGGGGGGTTGTTGACCCCCTCCAAGTAGGAAATGACAGTAGAATGATGAAACTTGGTATACACCCTTCTTATAATGTATCCTCAGTACAGCCCCAGTAAAGTGACGCTATTTTTATATGGTGTTAGCGCTGAACCCCAATACCTTGAAAATGATCATAGAAGGATGAAACTCAGTACACATCCTTCTTATAAGGTATCCTCGGTGCAGCCGAGGTAACATGACGCTATGCCCATTGAGGGATGGGGCTGTGCCCCAAATCCTTGGAAATTGACATAGAAGAGTAGTAACAAGGGGATATTGCACTAAGCCTCTTTTACCCCACCTGACCTTTTTACCCCTAGGCCTCTTTTACCCCACCCTAAAATTTGGGCAACCCAAATTTTTTTGAACCCAAATTTTACCTGCCCTTGACCTTTTTTGGCCTTGACCTTTTTTGTCCTTGACCTTTTTTTGGCCTTGACCTTTTTGACGCCCCTTCGCAGAATATACTTATTACATGACTAAAGATGATGTAAAGCAGTAAGTAGATAGAACAAAACGTGGCATAGCTTGGTGTAGAGGGCTGCTAGGGGCTTGCCTTACTGATTTACTGATTTATTGCTTTAAGGTACGTAAAACATATGTTTTTAATAAAATTTCATAAAATTTTAGTAAAAAATTTTTTTAAAACTTGATAGTTATAAAATTTATAAACAAAAAGTATTAACAGTTAATAATAAATTCTTTGTTCAAAGATAATGCTTGATTTATTATAGACGTTTTAAGAAACTTTGAAATAAATTTAGTTATAATTGAATGAGTAATATAAATGTACGTGTTTAATTAAAACATTTTAAAAGTGTTTTAATAAATTTACGTTATGTTCATACAAAAGAACTTATTTGATATGTTTAAACTGGTTGCGCGTGTGTGTGTGTGTGTGTGTGTGTGTGTGCGTGCTTGTGTGTGTATGTGTGTGTAAGTGTGCGTGTATGTAGGTGTGTGTGTGTGTGTGTGTGCTAAATAATAATAACAATAGGCATGAAGTAAATAACACTAAGTATAATAATAAAAATAATAATAATAAAAATAAAATAATAAAAATAAAAATAAAATAATAAAAATAAAATAAAAATAATAAAAATAATAATAAAAAATAAATGAAAAGTATTAAAACAAAATAAAAAACATAATGTTAATAAATATATGTGTGTGTGTGTGTGCGTGTGTGTGTGTGTGTGTGTGTGTGTGTGTGTTGTGGGTGTGTGGGGTGTGTGTGTGATATGGGTGTGTGGCCAAATATAATTAAAACCAGTAGGCATGAAAGAAAAAAACACTAAGTATAATAATAAAAAATAATAATAAAAATAAAAAATAAAAATAAAATAAAAATAATAAAAATAATAATAAAAATAAATAAAAAGTATTAAAACAAAATAAAAAACATAATGTTAATAAATATATGAGTTAAAGCAGTAAAGCATATGACTCTAAAGCAGTAAAACATATGAGTTAAAGCAGTAAAACAGTAAAACAAAAAGCATTACTAATTCCCTTTGAAGTGTTAGGGTAACCACCTCTATTTGATTTACTGATGTTACTGCCTTTAAGGTATGTAATGTTAATAAATATGTGAAGTTAAAGCAGTAAAAACATATGAGTTTAAAGCAGTTAAACAGTAAAACAAAAGCAATACTAAATTCCTTTGGTGTTGGTAAACACCTCTTCTTGATTTACTGATTTTACTGGCTTTTAGTGTATGTAATGTTAATAATATGTGAGTTAAAGCAGTAAAACATATGAGTTAAAGCAGTAAAACAGTAAAACAAAAGCATACTAATCCCTTTGGTGTTAGGTAACACCTTTATTGATTTACTGATTTACTGCTTTAAGGTATGTAATGTTAATAAATATATTATATGTTTTTAATAAAAAATGTTTAAGTATGAAATAAAAATGAATGACTCATATTATATATATTTTTCATTCGCGCGGGAATATTGCGCCTGCGGGCGCACGCTGCGGGCGGGAACGCGGAAATATTGCGCCTGCGGGCGCACGCGGCGGCGGGAACGCGGCGGGTCGCACCTGCGGGTGCGGGGTCGTCTGACTTTGTGCGGAGGGCGCATGCGGCGCCCTGGTGATCAGCTTATGATCTAGGGGTAGACATCAATATTAGCTTTGTTCTAGGCTCAGGGGTTGGGAACCATCAAAGATGAACAATCAATAAATCTGAGTCATCAAAGATGAACCATCAAAGATGAACCGACAAAGATGACTTCATCAAAGATGAATCATCAATATAGGTGGTATCAAAGATGACGCCATCAAAGATGAGTCATCAAATATGAACCATCAAAGCTGAGGTATCAAAGTTGAGGCAACAAAATTGAGCCATCAAAGTTGAGGAATCAAAATATCGAGTATGTGAGTGTAAGTGTATCTGTGTGTGTGAGTGTAAGTGTATATGGGCTAGTGTAAGTGTCTATGGAGAGTGTAAGTGCTTATAAGTGTCATAGTGTGTATGTATGTAAGTGTAAGTGTAAGTGTCTATGGTGAGTGTAAGTGTGTATAAGTGTCTATGGCCAAGTGTAGGTGGGTGTGTGTGTAAGCGTGTATAAGTGTCTATGGCTGGGTGTAGATGTGTGTATCTGTGTGTGTGTGTAAGCGTAAGTGTGTGTGTGTGAGTGTAAGTGTATGTATCTAGGTATGTGTGTATGTGTGTATGTGTGTGTGTGTGTGTGAGTATATATATATATATATGTATATTGTGTTTATAATATATATATATATATTATATATATATATATATATATATATATATATATATATATATATATTTATATTATATATATATAATATATATATAGTATATATATATAGCCATAAGTGTTTACGGAAAAAGACTAAATCATTAGTAGGAAGCATCCTAGAAACTTGTAATTACACCAATCAATTCCTCATACCATTATAAACCTTAGGGGTAGCCACCCATATTAGGGCTATTCTGGCTCAGGGAAGGCTAGAAAAAAGGCTTGAAAAAAAGTGGCACTTCAGTTGCACTATTGTGGCCTCATTGGCACTTATGTGGCACTCACTTGGCAATCATTGGCACTCATTTGGAACTCATTGGCACTCACTTGGGAACTCACTTGGCACTCACCTGGCACTCATCTAACTACTCATAGAACACTAATAGAACACTCCCTAGATACTCCTTACGGTGATTGGGAACCATCAAAGTTTGAAACCGTCAAAGCGAACCACTCAATATAAGTGGAGGTCAAAAGACGACTCGATAGCTAAAAAAAGCTTAACAAGGTCAAAAAAAGCTACAAGGCCAAAAAATGCCCCTGGAATACAAAAGGTTGACCGAAAAATTTGGGTTCTCAAATTGCCCCTAGAAGACCAAAGGGTTTGGCCGAAAAATAGGAGTTGCCGAAAAAATTAGGGTTGGCAAAAAAATTAGGGTTGGCCAAAATTGACCCCTGGAAGACCAAAGGGTTGCAGTTGTGGTGTGTAGTGTTATGTATATAATGTTTTTGTGTGGTGTGTGTGTGTGTGTTGTGTGTGTGTGTGTGGTGTGTGTGTGTCAACGGGTGCGCAATGTGATATATTATATATATATAAATATATATATATTATATATATATATATATATATATATATATATATTATAATATATATTATATATATATATAGATATATAATATATATATAGGTAGTATATATATAGTATAAAGTATAATATAATTTGATATAATATATAATATATATATAATATATATGGGATATATATTAATTATTCATTATATTTTATTAAAAACATTAATTCATCTATTTTTAACGAAACATATTATAATAATTTTATACAGTCCTGATTCTTTCTGCAATTTTCTCAAATTATTAATATTACTTATTTTTAAACCATTTTGGCCCGTTAAAATGCTCGGTGATATATATATATAATATATATATATATAATATATATATATATATATATTATATATACCTTATAATATTAATTAATATGTTAACTATTTTATATTAATACCTTATTATGTATAAATAATTTAAATATAATATTGGTCTCCGTAACCATATATATATATATATTTCTCATTATTTAGTACTTTACTATTTAAGTTGCTAATTTTAGCTTACAGTTATCTCGCAAAATTTTTTCAAAAAAATACAAAAAAAAAATTTTTTTCTATTATTTTAATACTAAATTTATATTGTACTACTCAAATTAATGTTCGAGTCCTCCCGATCCAGCATAAACATCCGATACCGTCAATGTTATATATCCAATCAGCCTTAGCTTCTCAGACAGGTATGATAATATAACTCATCACTTTATATGTCTCTATTAATTACTGGTATAATTCGTTATAAATATAAATCACTTTATTTAGAACTTACTTTATTACCCTACTCGAGTCACTCCTCACAGCTCGAATTACCAACCTACGAGTGACTGCATGTAATTATAGAAGCCCTTTTCAATAATAATATTGCCTTAGTTATCCCGTTTACAGCGTACTAATATACTATAAAGGATTAGTTTATTACTCTTCTTACCATTCTCTCAACCAATTTCTATAAGCTCTTTTACACCCAACTTAAAATATACCTCGAGAACTTTATTAACTAACCGCGGGAGAACCTAGATGAGCTGAAAATAAGTAAATAAAACTTCATAACTGGAGGGCTCTCTTGGTATAGATCGTTATTGCCTAGTATCATTATATCATAAGTTTACTATTATCTGCTATGCTCAATCTTCTCGATCCGTCCTCCCGTAGTATTGTATACTACATTATTGTACTACATCTCTTACTCTACAGAAACTCTCCTACAGAGATGGCTAACTCATCTGAGCGTATTAGCAACGGGTGTCTATCCCTAACTTGTAATCTTTCACTCCTGCAAGAACTCGGTCTACTTACTGATCTCTCGTGGTGTGT
>JABUQX010065518.1:27500-41457 GCA_015478945.1 Trachelipus rathkii | reverse complement strand
TTGTACAAAACAGGTTTTCTCTTTACTAAGAAGCCTTGAAATAGATTTGTTTCGTATAATAATTGTACTGTGTAAATAATTGGTTTAATGGTTCTGGCATTCATTCATATTGATACTACTGAGTTCTTAATAAAAACTTTCAGAAAACAATGGAGTGTTTTATTTAATGAATTATGGATATTTTCATATTTAAAACGTAGTATTATGCTTATATATAGAGTTGTACAAAACAGGTTTTCTCTTTACTAAGAAGCCTTGAAATAGATTTGTTTCGTATAATAATTGTACTGTGTAAATAATTGGTTTAATGGTTCTGGCATTCATTCATATTGATACTACTGAGTTCTTAATAAAAACTTTCAGAAAACAATGGAGTGTTTTATTTAATGAATTATGGATATTTTCATATTTAAAACGTAGTATTATGCTTATATATAGAGTTGTACAAAACAGGTTTTCTCTTTACTAAGAAGCCTTGAAATAGATTTGTTTCGTATAATAATTGTACTGTGTAAATAATTGGTTTAATGGTTCTGGCATTCATTCATATTGATACTACTGAGTTCTTAATAAAAACTTTCAGAAAACAATGGAGTGTTTTATTTAATGAATTATGGATATTTTCATATTTAAAACGTAGTATTATGCTTATATATAGAGTTGTACAAAACAGGTTTTCTCTTTACTAAGAAGCCTTGAAATAGATTTGTTTCGTATAATAATTGTACTGTGTAAATAATTGGTTTAATGGTTCTGGCATTCATTCATATTGATACTACTGAGTTCTTAATAAAAACTTTCAGAAAACAATGGAGTGTTTTATTTAATGAATTATGGATATTTTCATATTTAAAACGTAGTATTATGCTTATATATAGAGTTGTACAAAACAGGTTTTCTCTTTACTAAGAAGCCTTGAAATAGATTTGTTTCGTATAATAATTGTACTGTGTAAATAATTGGTTTAATGGTTCTGGCATTCATTCATATTGATACTACTGAGTTCTTAATAAAAACTTTCAGAAAACAATGGAGTGTTTTATTTAATGAATTATGGATATTTTCATATTTAAAACGTAGTATTATGCTTATATATAGAGTTGTACAAAACAGGTTTTCTCTTTACTAAGAAGCCTTGAAATAGATTTGTTTCGTATAATAATTGTACTGTGTAAATAATTGGTTTAATGGTTCTGGCATTCATTCATATTGATACTACTGAGTTCTTAATAAAAACTTTCAGAAAACAATGGAGTGTTTTATTTAATGAATTATGGATATTTTCATATTTAAAACGTAGTATTATGCTTATATATAGAGTTGTACAAAACAGGTTTTCTCTTTACTAAGAAGCCTTGAAATAGATTTGTTTCGTATAATAATTGTACTGTGTAAATAATTGGTTTAATGGTTCTGGCATTCATTCATATTGATACTACTGAGTTCTTAATAAAAACTTTCAGAAAACAATGGAGTGTTTTATTTAATGAATTATGGATATTTTCATATTTAAAACGTAGTATTATGCTTATATATAGAGTTGTACAAAACAGGTTTTCTCTTTACTAAGAAGCCTTGAAATAGATTTGTTTCGTATAATAATTGTACTGTGTAAATAATTGGTTTAATGGTTCTGGCATTCATTCATATTGATACTACTGAGTTCTTAATAAAAACTTTCAGAAAACAATGGAGTGTTTTATTTAATGAATTATGGATATTTTCATATTTAAAACGTAGTATTATGCTTATATATAGAGTTGTACAAAACAGGTTTTCTCTTTACTAAGAAGCCTTGAAATAGATTTGTTTCGTATAATAATTGTACTGTGTAAATAATTGGTTTAATGGTTCTGGCATTCATTCATATTGATACTACTGAGTTCTTAATAAAAACTTTCAGAAAACAATGGAGTGTTTTATTTAATGAATTATGGATATTTTCATATTTAAAACGTAGTATTATGCTTATATATAGAGTTGTACAAAACAGGTTTTCTCTTTACTAAGAAGCCTTGAAATAGATTTGTTTCGTATAATAATTGTACTGTGTAAATAATTGGTTTAATGGTTCTGGCATTCATTCATATTGATACTACTGAGTTCTTAATAAAAACTTTCAGAAAACAATGGAGTGTTTTATTTAATGAATTATGGATATTTTCATATTTAAAACGTAGTATTATGCTTATATATAGAGTTGTACAAAACAGGTTTTCTCTTTACTAAGAAGCCTTGAAATAGATTTGTTTCGTATAATAATTGTACTGTGTAAATAATTGGTTTAATGGTTCTGGCATTCATTCATATTGATACTACTGAGTTCTTAATAAAAACTTTCAGAAAACAATGGAGTGTTTTATTTAATGAATTATGGATATTTTCATATTTAAAACGTAGTATTATGCTTATATATAGAGTTGTACAAAACAGGTTTTCTCTTTACTAAGAAGCCTTGAAATAGATTTGTTTCGTATAATAATTGTACTGTGTAAATAATTGGTTTAATGGTTCTGGCATTCATTCATATTGATACTACTGAGTTCTTAATAAAAACTTTCAGAAAACAATGGAGTGTTTTATTTAATGAATTATGGATATTTTCATATTTAAAACGTAGTATTATGCTTATATATAGAGTTGTACAAAACAGGTTTTCTCTTTACTAAGAAGCCTTGAAATAGATTTGTTTCGTATAATAATTGTACTGTGTAAATAATTGGTTTAATGGTTCTGGCATTCATTCATATTGATACTACTGAGTTCTTAATAAAAACTTTCAGAAAACAATGGAGTGTTTTATTTAATGAATTATGGATATTTTCATATTTAAAACGTAGTATTATGCTTATATATAGAGTTGTACAAAACAGGTTTTCTCTTTACTAAGAAGCCTTGAAATAGATTTGTTTCGTATAATAATTGTACTGTGTAAATAATTGGTTTAATGGTTCTGGCATTCATTCATATTGATACTACTGAGTTCTTAATAAAAACTTTCAGAAAACAATGGAGTGTTTTATTTAATGAATTATGGATATTTTCATATTTAAAACGTAGTATTATGCTTATATATAGAGTTGTACAAAACAGGTTTTCTCTTTACTAAGAAGCCTTGAAATAGATTTGTTTCGTATAATAATTGTACTGTGTAAATAATTGGTTTAATGGTTCTGGCATTCATTCATATTGATACTACTGAGTTCTTAATAAAAACTTTCAGAAAACAATGGAGTGTTTTATTTAATGAATTATGGATATTTTCATATTTAAAACGTAGTATTATGCTTATATATAGAGTTGTACAAAACAGGTTTTCTCTTTACTAAGAAGCCTTGAAATAGATTTGTTTCGTATAATAATTGTACTGTGTAAATAATTGGTTTAATGGTTCTGGCATTCATTCATATTGATACTACTGAGTTCTTAATAAAAACTTTCAGAAAACAATGGAGTGTTTTATTTAATGAATTATGGATATTTTCATATTTAAAACGTAGTATTATGCTTATATATAGAGTTGTACAAAACAGGTTTTCTCTTTACTAAGAAGCCTTGAAATAGATTTGTTTCGTATAATAATTGTACTGTGTAAATAATTGGTTTAATGGTTCTGGCATTCATTCATATTGATACTACTGAGTTCTTAATAAAAACTTTCAGAAAACAATGGAGTGTTTTATTTAATGAATTATGGATATTTTCATATTTAAAACGTAGTATTATGCTTATATATAGAGTTGTACAAAACAGGTTTTCTCTTTACTAAGAAGCCTTGAAATAGATTTGTTTCGTATAATAATTGTACTGTGTAAATAATTGGTTTAATGGTTCTGGCATTCATTCATATTGATACTACTGAGTTCTTAATAAAAACTTTCAGAAAACAATGGAGTGTTTTATTTAATGAATTATGGATATTTTCATATTTAAAACGTAGTATTATGCTTATATATAGAGTTGTACAAAACAGGTTTTCTCTTTACTAAGAAGCCTTGAAATAGATTTGTTTCGTATAATAATTGTACTGTGTAAATAATTGGTTTAATGGTTCTGGCATTCATTCATATTGATACTACTGAGTTCTTAATAAAAACTTTCAGAAAACAATGGAGTGTTTTATTTAATGAATTATGGATATTTTCATATTTAAAACGTAGTATTATGCTTATATATAGAGTTGTACAAAACAGGTTTTCTCTTTACTAAGAAGCCTTGAAATAGATTTGTTTCGTATAATAATTGTACTGTGTAAATAATTGGTTTAATGGTTCTGGCATTCATTCATATTGATACTACTGAGTTCTTAATAAAAACTTTCAGAAAACAATGGAGTGTTTTATTTAATGAATTATGGATATTTTCATATTTAAAACGTAGTATTATGCTTATATATAGAGTTGTACAAAACAGGTTTTCTCTTTACTAAGAAGCCTTGAAATAGATTTGTTTCGTATAATAATTGTACTGTGTAAATAATTGGTTTAATGGTTCTGGCATTCATTCATATTGATACTACTGAGTTCTTAATAAAAACTTTCAGAAAACAATGGAGTGTTTTATTTAATGAATTATGGATATTTTCATATTTAAAACGTAGTATTATGCTTATATATAGAGTTGTACAAAACAGGTTTTCTCTTTACTAAGAAGCCTTGAAATAGATTTGTTTCGTATAATAATTGTACTGTGTAAATAATTGGTTTAATGGTTCTGGCATTCATTCATATTGATACTACTGAGTTCTTAATAAAAACTTTCAGAAAACAATGGAGTGTTTTATTTAATGAATTATGGATATTTTCATATTTAAAACGTAGTATTATGCTTATATATAGAGTTGTACAAAACAGGTTTTCTCTTTACTAAGAAGCCTTGAAATAGATTTGTTTCGTATAATAATTGTACTGTGTAAATAATTGGTTTAATGGTTCTGGCATTCATTCATATTGATACTACTGAGTTCTTAATAAAAACTTTCAGAAAACAATGGAGTGTTTTATTTAATGAATTATGGATATTTTCATATTTAAAACGTAGTATTATGCTTATATATAGAGTTGTACAAAACAGGTTTTCTCTTTACTAAGAAGCCTTGAAATAGATTTGTTTCGTATAATAATTGTACTGTGTAAATAATTGGTTTAATGGTTCTGGCATTCATTCATATTGATACTACTGAGTTCTTAATAAAAACTTTCAGAAAACAATGGAGTGTTTTATTTAATGAATTATGGATATTTTCATATTTAAAACGTAGTATTATGCTTATATATAGAGTTGTACAAAACAGGTTTTCTCTTTACTAAGAAGCCTTGAAATAGATTTGTTTCGTATAATAATTGTACTGTGTAAATAATTGGTTTAATGGTTCTGGCATTCATTCATATTGATACTACTGAGTTCTTAATAAAAACTTTCAGAAAACAATGGAGTGTTTTATTTAATGAATTATGGATATTTTCATATTTAAAACGTAGTATTATGCTTATATATAGAGTTGTACAAAACAGGTTTTCTCTTTACTAAGAAGCCTTGAAATAGATTTGTTTCGTATAATAATTGTACTGTGTAAATAATTGGTTTAATGGTTCTGGCATTCATTCATATTGATACTACTGAGTTCTTAATAAAAACTTTCAGAAAACAATGGAGTGTTTTATTTAATGAATTATGGATATTTTCATATTTAAAACGTAGTATTATGCTTATATAAAGAGTTGTACAAAACAGGTTTTCTCTTTACTAAGAAGCCTTGAAATAGATTTGTTTCGTATAATAATTGTACTGTGTAAATAATTGGTTTAATGGTTCTGGCATTCATTCATATTGATACTACTGAGTTCTTAATAAAAACTTTCAGAAAGATGATTCATATCTGCAGATTTAGTTAACAATGATGTTAAATTTGTGGAACAACTACGTTTTTTTGAATTTTTTTTTTCCATCTCTCAAAGGATAGTGGTATTAAAAAAGTAACATATTCCTTGGTCCAATGATAATCATTATATAATTCAGCTATTTATATCAAGTAAAACTTATTGAAAAAAGCTACTTTAGCAATGAATTATTAACGCAATTCCTGCGGAAATTCAAAAACAATTAAGTGATATTTGCTTCATCTGAACCAGATCAAAAATTATATATAATTTGTGTATAAAAGAAGTTATAAAAAACAAAGAAAACAAGAAAATCGTTTGTTTTTTGCTCAATAATTATTTTTATGTACGTTTAAAAAAAAGGTTACTTCTTTATAGGTTTTTTAATCTCTAGTTGGCTATCTTATTGCAGTTTTACTTAAATTTTCATATCTAAGTATGTCTTCTTTATCTTAATGTTAAACAAATACATTTTAATTAACTATCAAAGGTTAATGTATCTTTAATTAAAAACATTAAAATCTTTTTCATTTAATCTTATTTAATTTAATTTAATTTTAAGAAATATTCAAATACTTTAAACAAGACATTCTTGAAAAATCTTTTATCTTTCATCTTCAGAAAACACACAATATATTAAGTTATTGCAATTGTTTTTGATATCTAACATCAATTATGCTCGATCAAGCCATAAGTTTTATCGCTTAATGTGATAATCTTCACTTAATTCCTGATCAATCGTCAATTCATAATTCTATTTAGTTATTTTAAAGTATACCTAACACTTTCATTACTATCATCCGATGTTGAATTCACGAATTGTTTTCTTACAGTAGAAAAGCACTATAATCAATCTTTAGAGCTCTTTCCAATACTATCTACATAATGTGGAATTGACTCAGACTTATTTTTCGTCACGCGTTCTTAATTCATTAATGAACACAGAGGAAAATCTGCAAAAAAACACTTCATTGCAATATCGGTCTAGATTTCGTTTTTGGGTTTTGTTAAAATTTTAATTTAAGCTTGGTTTTGCTAGAACCGGAGAGAATTTTTTTTGCAGCGTTATAATGAAGAAATAGGTTTTCACATCTTAATGATACTTCAACAGCTAGCGACAATTCCAGAAACCATATAATATTAATTATAGCTATATATCATATATCATACTACTATATATATCTCATTATACAGCTCGTATATAATATACTATAATATAACATATTAAAACTATATAAAAAAAAACTATAAAAAATAATATAAGTAAAAAAGAAAAATAATAATAATATAAAAAAACAAAAAATAGAATATGAATAATAAGAATAATAATAAAATATAATAAAATAATAAATATAAAAAAAATATAAAATAAAATAATAAATACAATAATAAATATATATATATATATTAAATAATAATAATAACCAATAATATATTAATATATAATAATATTATTAATATATCCAAACTCCAGACTCTAGCGTTCCCGACAAGCCTCAGGTCGCATTCGTTCTTCGTTAAGTACGTTTATGTACTTAGTGATATAATTGATTATACTATAATTACTATATATATATATATATACCTAATATATCATTAATATATATATTAAATATATATATATATAAATAGCAGTATATAATATATAATTATAGCTATAATAAATACTATTGTATATATATTACTATACTATATATTATATATTATAATATATATTACTATATATATATATATTCCTATACCATATTTATATACTATTTATATATTATATATATGCTATCATCTATATATATAGATATAAATATATAATATATAATATATATATATATATATATATATACTTTATACTAATATATATATAATAATACATATATATATATATATATATATAGTATATTTATATATATAAACATATAAATATACACAGTATATATGTATAAACTATAAAGTAATAATATATGATTATATATACGTATATATATCATATATATATATATACTATTATTATACTTTATATATATATAAGATATAATATAATATATATCCCGTCTCGTGTGTGTAGCATGTGTGTATACTGTATTGTTTAGCAACCGATGAATGTTAAAGTGAATTTCAAAGCAGCCTATTTCGAAAAAGAATGGAGAAAATTACTTTTCGTTTTATCAAAATTTCCACTCTCGTTGACCATGCTCACTTGCTCAGTCTCTCTCTAGACCGTCAAACCTTTTCATAACTCCTTCTACACAACTTGGTATCTGCAATCAACAATATCGCTCTCTCGCAACCATCCCCTATAGTCTGTACACCTCCCCATTTCTCTGTTCAGTTCATTGCGCAACGTACTAGACCGCCTAACCGCACCGGCACCATTCTTCCATGATTCCACTAGTATATGGACTTATTAGAATATTTCTTACTACTTTTTCCATAACACTGTCTTTCAACATCCCGTCATAAATTTTTTTTTGCCTCAGAGAAGTGGAAGTCTTAATGAACTTTTATTAATCAATTTGCCTTTATAAAGTATAAAAATTTCTTCATGAATTTCAACACTAATCTATAATTTATATTCAAGTATTAATATAATTAATGAGAATTAATTATATTTTATAAGCGCAAATGAAAGCGCAAAAACGCAAAAGCGCAAACGCAAAACGCAAACGCAAACCCCGCAAAGCGAAACGCAAACGCAAACCAAGACGCAACCACACAAAACAACAACACATAATAAATATAGAAAGATAATTTTATTAGTATATATAAATAATATATTTACGATATAATCATACTATCACTATATACATACAACAATTTATGATGGGATGTATCATAGGATATATATCATATATATATATATACTATACCATTATACAACTTTATACTATATATACTAGATATAAAGACTATTTTAATACCTTCCTCTGGTACGTAGAAGAAGAACCTGAGGCTTGCAATCACACCAATATAGAAAAAGACAATCACAATCAAGTCAAAGCGAGTATTCGATCGACAGACCCTACTAGGGTGTTGAAATTTTTTTGAAAAGCGAATTAGAATATCTACAGATCTCTAAAAGATTATTTGTTAGCGAGTTAAAGTGACTGTTCCTAATGAAAGATCGCGAGAAAAGGAAATACAAAGAATATCAAGGATGAAAAAGTTTTTGTTATATATTTTCGAAGAGTTTAGGTGTGTGGAGAGTTTTGTTCACTAGAAAAAAAGAAGGAACGGAGTTTTAAAGGCGTTTTCTATATTACAGTTAAAATTACTGAGAAAGGACCAGAGATCAGATGTTCCAAGAAACACCCTTCTGGAGGCATTTGATGTATTTCTGTTTTGTTGAAGTCTTTTAAAGATGAAAGGCACGTAATTAAAACAGCAAATATTTGGCAACGGGACTTTGGTAATGGCGGATAACAGTGGACAGCCGTACGTAAGAAGTTCACAGTTAATGACCCAAAGTCTTCGAAAAGATTGGGGCATCTTAGAAGCTGAGCAAGACCACTGTTGATAGATTTAAAGGAATAAAACGAATGCAGTGCAATGAACCTCGCTATTGAAAGACACCAGAAAAGAATCATCAATAATTTTGAGGCAGAGGGTGAAAAAAGATCCCCCTTAAAGGGATGATAAAAGCCAAATTTTTATGCCAGACTCTATCGAAAAGATTTCGACATGTTCCAGGAGAAGGAAACAAAAACAAGATTTGGTCGGAACACTTACCAAAGAACAGGACAACTAAAAATAAAGAGACACTATCCAAAAACCTAAATAGGAATATCCTTAGATTTCAGCACTATCAATGCAGAAAATTTTGAAAATTACCCAACAGGAATCCAATCGGGAAATTTTTCCTACCTTGGAAAATTTGAGGATTGATTCTTGTAATGTATCTACACAAGCAATCTTTCTTTTAAAGGTAATTTCTTTCACGTTCATATTTCCCATGTTTTCTGTTGAGTCCCAATAATACTCACCTAATTTCAAGTAGGAATCGTTGGGGAATTTCCGACTCGATATTCAAAATTTCTAATTTTAAAACTACCTGTGACATCCCAAGGAAAATTCTCATTGTTCCTTCCGGAAATTAAGCAAATAGTCCACAGAGGAACCAATGGGAAACAGTAAAAGAATCATTGAATTTTTTTTTTTTTTTGATGAGGAAAGGGAAAGATCAGAACCGGTAGGAATACTCCTTACGAAACACTTCTATACTGACTGTATCTTTAAGACTAAGATTAAATCTTTAGGCTATTCCAAATCTTATCAGTTTATGATAGATTTGAAAACTATGGTTAAAGCTGAAGAGTGAAGGTAGACACATGGTTGAGAGGGTTCCTTTCTATTTCAGCACAGACCCCAATTGAAGTAAGCGTCAATTTGCTTCAGAAGGGAAAGGCTGAGCGTTGATTACGGTAGACAGATAACAAAATTTTACCACTCGCGCGAGGTGCAATTCCAGGAATTACAGTTCTAAACAAACCCAACAAATAGGACATTCACTGTGATAACCATAAGAATTTCTTAGTATTCAAGTTTTTTAAAAAAGAAAAATATAAACGGAAATAACGTTATCAGAAAAAAATTACAATGTAAGCCATAAGATGCGTTGGAGGTATTTGAAGGAAGAGGCAGAGCTATGAAAATTATCTAAAGGTAGACTTATGAGAAAAGGTAATCAGCAGAGTTCAGCTCTATAGAAGTAGGGAGAGTAGAGGGGCAATCGAAAGTAAGAAACAAAAGGAGAGAAAGGAATAGAAACAAAGACAGAGTTGCATTTTTTCTGTAACACCAGAAACCGAGCGGAATAGGAAGAAACCAGGAAAGCATTTTTTGCCTTTTCTAAGAAGAAAGTATTTATTTTGTGATTACACATAGAAAAAAAAAATTTTAAAAAAAGGAAATTGTTTTGGTTTTTTGTAGTGGAAGACAAAGATAATTCTTCAAGGCAGGCAGTTCTCGTCTTAGCCAAATAAAAGAGAAACAAAGCGCATTTTTTTATATCCAATTAAATCGACAGTATAGTTCGAAAGCGGAAGATCATAACTTGAACCTTACTCTTTTTCCACGCATGAATCCACTTCATTCATGAATTCCCTCACATCTATTCTGAAGCAGGGTTCACTTGTGGGCCATCGCGGTTTCCAAGCTCCTCACTCCGGAACTCCGGACTCTTGAATAATTATCACAACCTTCCGCAAGCCTAAGACTCAGACTCACCCTTCTTGAAAATACCCGAATCACCCGACTCCAACTTCTTGGAAAGATCGCATATATACATGAAAATCTACATATGTTCTTATAAGCTATAATATAAGTATCATTTATACACTGGTACTTATACAATTGCTTCTACTATGACCTACCTATATAGTAGTTAAAGTAATAATAATAATATAAACTATATACTATATATATATCAGTAAATAAATCTAATAAATATATTATATATATATATATACATTACCTATACTACTAATACTAATATAATGATGCAAATACTCCAATTATATACTATCATACCTATTATATATACTAATATTATATATATAATATATCCTATACTACTACTACTACTAGACCTGAACTATATTATATATATATTATATATTACTATATATATACATATACTCTACTATATATACTATATAGTATATAGAAATACACTATATTATACTAATATCAGTATTCAATAGCTCATACTTAATCATATACGCAATATTATAGCTAGATATACTAACGTATCATAATATATAATATATAAATATGATACCAATATACTATAAATATATATATATAACCATTATATATATATAGTTATATATATACATAGACATATATATATATAATAATGACATATAATATATAATATATATATATATATATATTATATACTTATACTATATTACTATTACTATAATATATACTACAGTATATAATATATTATTATATCCTATAAATATAATTAATATACTTAGTATATAATACTATACAGAAAATATCGAAGAGGAGGGTTGTGGAGCCAGTGACGACCGATGTCCGACTCCGACCTCTTGAATATTACTCAACTCCGGACTAAAGACGTCCGACTCACCTTGTTGAAAATTGATTTACCGATCTTTGACTCAGACTATACGACTCACCTTCTTGGAAAATCCCACTATAATGAAAAATTAATCAGAATATATACTTTATTTTCATTCACATGTCATATCAATATTTCAAATATGTATACCTACCCCAAAGACTATTGATATCGAAAGCCATTATATATATATATAGCTATATATTACTATATATATGTATTACTATATTATATATATATATATACCTGCCCTATACTATTACTATATAATATATACTATTATACTATACCTCATATATTTATATATAAGTATACCTATATATATATTTATATATTATATATATAATATATTTATATATGTATATATATATATATACTTATATACATATATATATATATATACTTATATATATATTATAGCTATATATATATATATTGTATATATATATACTTCCTATATATAATATATATATACTATATTATCATTATATATATACTATATATTTCTATTACTATATATAAATAGTTAATATACTACTATATACTACTATATATATACCTATATATATACCTATACTATACTACTATATATATATATATCTATATATAATATATATATATTCATATATATATCTATATATATATATATGTTATGATGGGTTGTCGTTACCTGTGTTAATGTTTATAGTAGTGAGACTCTGGTCTGGGAATAAGACGGTATAAAATCCTTACAGGCTACCAATGTGTTCAGATGGGCAATCTTACGGGCGTGTTAGGTGTTGAGAAGAATGGATAAAATGCGCAATGAACGTCTTAGAGAGTTTTCTGTCGCCGTGTACAAGAAAGGAGGGTAAATGAAGAATAAATGAAAGACGTATGAGAGTATTTAGGCTCATGTTGAAAGGATGGCATGATAGCCTCGGCTTGTGTTAAGCGGATTGTATAGTTGGTGAGTGTGCTGGTTATACTCGAACGGCTGGGAGACCGAAAAAAGTGGATCTAAGTCACTTAAAGGAATGGCCTCCGCCGGGGGAAAAAATGTCCGAGCCTTGGCAGAGGCAAGAATAGAAGGGTGCTTATAAAAAGGTATTGCGGAGTTTTGTAGGGGGGTATGGTTGTGGCCCACCTGGGCCCAAGGATGCAACCCCACATTGACGAGATTGCCATAGTGAGAGTGAGGGTCCGTCGTGGTCCCGGGAAGCTCTATGGTTGAATTTCTGACTCAACGAGTTTCACTAAAGTATAAGGGGACCGGTATAGACTGGGCTTTCTTTTCGACGTTCGTCATATTCTTCAAATACTTTTCCGATTCAAGTGCCTGCTCACCCTTCGTGAAAAAAGTTTTATGGAATGAACATAATTTCTATACAATATATAGTATCTACTATATCTACTTATTACATATATATATATATATATATATATATTATACTATATATATACTAATTATTTATATATATATTATTATATAGTATAATTATTATACCTATATATGATTGATTAGTGATGCACGGTCACATTCCGAATCCGCCATCCGCAATCCGCGGAGCCATCCGCCATTATTAAAGATCCGCTGTGGTAATCCGATCCGACCGCGCTTTGCTGCGTAATGTTGCGCGGATGTTTTTGTCGAGATTTGTTAAAGAATATTTGAGGAAACTTAGGTAAATGATAATGTCAACAGAAAATGAAGTAAATGCTTTAGAGATTGATAAATTCAAAAACGGCTTGGAATATTGGGATTAGGAATGTTATACAAGACATTCCAACTCCCCTGGAATAGTACACTTCATATATGGAAAGAATATTGCTCGAAGAACCTCTTGCTTCTACGCCATTCGTATTTCAAGTAACAATTCTGCTTTTATTAATATGGAAATTGAATCACTATCACACTGCATAAGCTATTGAAACCATTAAAGAAATTACCAAAAAAATCATCGCCTCTACATCTTCTGTAATACCAATAATCTCAACTCTAAGGAAGCATTTG
>JABUQX010065518.1:0-22500 GCA_015478945.1 Trachelipus rathkii | reverse complement strand
TTGCAAAGTGCGACTTTATCTTTTTGTTTTTTGATTTTCAGTAAGGTTACCCTGTAGATGGGGTTTCAATATAAACAGCACACTAGCTAGAATATCATCGCAATTGAAAGAAATTTTTCTTCAGCTACCATGGACGTCTTTTTTATGTTCGAGCATCTTAAATATAGATGAAAGGTTTGCAAGGTGAATTTATCTAGAATATAATCTATATAATACATAAGGTCAGGTTAACAAAAACTCGAACTACCAAGTTTGCAACTTGCATTTGTAATGTGGAAGTCCGCAAGTCAGTGAATTTTAATGAGCTGATTTGAGTCAGCCGAGTCACAATTCAAACTCTTGCAGTTCAAAAATTTTCTGCTCCAACTCTACTCTCTTGAAATTACGACTCCAGA
Organism: Trachelipus rathkii; assembly: GCA_015478945.1. NCBI lineage: Eukaryota > Metazoa > Arthropoda > Malacostraca > Isopoda > Trachelipodidae > Trachelipus > Trachelipus rathkii. The sequence goes on along the minus strand of JABUQX010065518.1, from coordinate 22,105 downwards.
CTTCGACGCTCCGACTCGATTCCGACTTCGACCTCCGACTTTCGACTCCGACTCCGACTCCGACTTCCCCCTCTTCAAAATCCGACTCCGACTCCGACTCCTCTTCAAAATTACCGCACCTCCAACTCCCCCACTCTGACTTCCATTCTCTTCCAAACCAACCAGCACGATTACAAGACTTCCCGACCCCCAGCACTCCCGCACTCCTACTCCGACTCCACTCATTCCACACACCCTGATTTGATGGTCTCTACCCGTTCGAGCAGTAATAACTTATTCCAAGGAAATCAAGAAAGGTACGACCACATTTCGACCAATCTTCAACATATATTAAAGAAGCGTTTCCCCTAAGAAAGAATGGCCCATTAATAAGAGAAAACAGAGAATAGATTGCTGATAAAGGGTTCAAACACGCGAGTTTCTTTCAATTTAGTTTGTGTAATCTATAATAATAATAATAATAATAATAATAATAATAATAATAATAATAATAATAATAATAATAATAATAACAACAATAACAACAACAATAATAATAATAATAATAATAATAATAATAATAATAATAATAATAATAATAATAATAATAATAATAATAATAATAATAATAATAATAAGCACATTGTAAATCTTGTTATTTGGCTGTTATGATTGTCTATATCTGGTCCGTTTAATTTGATGAATTAAATCGCTTGGTCTATTTTTTTTTTTAAATCTAATCTAAATTCTTTTGCCTTTCTGGAAGCTATTTTAAATCAATGGATTTTTCAATTTTAGGTCTAATTTAATTCGGTGATCACATTTTGCATAGGAATCATTGAATAGTGATATATCTTGGTCCCTTGGTCCCTTGGTCCCACTTTTGAAAAATGTTTTTCTTGTTAGTCGAGATATAATCAATATAATATTTTTACATTGGGATATATCCAAGTCAATTTTCTCTTGTGAATTTTTTTGTAAAAGGAGTTCGATATAAATTAGTTCTTTCAATTAATTTTGCGAGCCTATAAAATTGTTTACGTTCTATATTGGTAGCTATTTTTATCACCGCGTTGGTGTTGTAATTATGATTCCCACTTTTGCATTAAAGTCACTATAGTTATTTTGAAGTGATGGTTTTACTGCATGTATTCATTGGCAAGTACATCATGGAAGTCTTCCGGTTCCCCTTTTGCGTAACTAGAAGTTGGTGTGTAAGCTTCAATTATTTGAATTGTAGTATATTTACTCTTGAGTTTAAGTTTTATTTTAACGATAAGATCTGACATCAGTATTTTTAAGCTGTATTTTTCAAAAATTTCATAATATGGAAGCATACTCCTCATTATTTCCCATGCAGATAGTATATTTCCGTTCTTTTAGTTTATTTTCTCCTTTCATCTTTACTTTTCTCAATCTCGAGATGGTTAAATTTTTTCTAGTTCATTCATTACTTCATTTTTTCCCCTTCCCCACTCTATAGCGAGAGTTCTACAGCTTGAACATTGTCAAATTCAGTTTAGAGTCAGCCTGGTCCTGACCGAAAATTCTAGGATCTGCGACTCCCCAGTGTGCTGCTGGAGTTCGTTAGAACCCATTCACCTACCGGTAATTAAGGGTCTTTTAATTTCTTGTTATCATTTAAGAGAGTGAGCAATTCTAGGTGGTAAGGACAATTGGTCAACGGTGCTGGATGTCACTGTTCGACTCACTTGTCATATTTATCAAGTTGGCAGTTTCTCACGATCGTCACCCGGGGGACGTATCTGATAATTTCCTCGACAGCAATATATATATATATACCTATTATATTAGTATACTACTATAATATATATATATATATATATATACACTCTATATATATACTATAATACTATATATAATATAATATATTATATTATATATTCGAAAATGTTTGAAAATCAAATTATTTCATTTTAATGCATTTGTTTCCCAGATATATTATATAGTTTATATATTATATATATTATTATATATAACTATATTATCATATATATTCATATATATATATATATTATAATATACCTATATATATATATATACTACTATATATATATATAATATACTATATATATATTACTATAAAACTATGTTGAACTACATGCTTAAAGATTATAAAAAGGATTCCCTATGAATGCTTCTCTCCCTTTTAATAAAAAGGGAAAATTGTTTCGCGCCTTTTCTTCTTTTGGCGCGAACGTAAGGTAAATAAAGGACAGATGAACGCACGAATAGGAGACATGTTTGGACCGATGACGATTCCAACAATGATTACGCCGACAAACGAAAAACCATTGAATGGAGCAAAATGAATTTACTTACACGCTATAGTTTCTCTCAATTTATAATATATATATTAAGATATATATAATATATATATATATATATATAGATCACTATATATATATATAATATATATATATTAAATATATATATATATAATATATATATATATATATATATAATTTATATATATATAAATTTATATATATATTAATTATATATATATTATATATATATATATATATATATATATATAATATATATATAATATATAATATATATATATATATATATAAAAAAAATATATTAATAATATCATTATCTGTATATTATATAATTATATATACAGATATAATATATATATATTTATATAATATAATATATATATATTATATATTATAATAATATATATATATATTATATTATAACATATTAAATATATATATATATATATTGTTAAAGAAAAGAACAATATAATAGGAACGTAAAGAATTAACTGCCTTCTCCGGGATTGAACACCCGCCATGTTGCGAATGAGGACAAATATACCCGGTGCGTTACGGGTTGGCAACCTCCAAGCCAAAAAACTTGAATTCAAGAACAGTTATAAAGCAACCGAGCTTCCTGCAAGGCGACATCACCAGGTGGGTGGCCAGCCTGTCCTATCCCTCGTTTTTTATATTGTAGATGTTTAAATATTGCATATATTAAACGCAATTATATAAGATGTTAAAGAAAGGACAAAATATAATAGGAAGGTAAAGAATTAACTGCCTTCTCCGCGGATTGAAACCACCGCCATGTTGCCGACTGAGGACAATATACCCGGTGCGTTACGACTGCGCTATCCTCCAAGCCAAAAAGCTTGGATTCAAGAACAGTTATAAAGCAACCGAGCTCCCTTCAACGAACGACATCACCAGGTGTCCAGCGTGTCCTATCCCTCGTTCTTTTATTGTAGATGTTAAAATATTGCATAATTAATCGCAAATTAATATATGATCGCAGAGGATTGAATCTTGAATCTAGGAAGGTAAAGAATTATATAATTATATATTATCCGGGATTTAACCACCGCATGTTGCGACTGAGGACAAATATACCCCGGGGCGTTACGACTGAGCTATCCTCCAAGCCAAAAAACTGGGATTCAAGAACAATTATAAAGCAAACCGAGCTCCCTTCAAGGACGACATCCACCAGTGTCCAGCCTGTCCAATCCCTCGTTCTTTATATTGTAAGTTTTTTTAAATGTTGCATAATAATCGCAATTATTTAAGATGTTAAAAAAAGAAAATATAATAGGAAGGTAAAGAATTAACTTTTTGCCTTCTCCGGGATTGAACCACCGTCACATGTTGCGACATGAGGACAATATACCCGGAGTAAGGCACAGTTAAATATCTTTTACCTTCACTATTATATGTTGCGTTTCTGATTTAACATCTTATATAATTACAGAATATATTATGACAATATTTACATTCTCTTTCACTGTCATTAAGAAACAACAAAACTGTCTGTAGTCCCAGAGCTATCACCTTGAAGGGAGCTCGGTTGCATTATAATAACTGTTCTGAAATCAAGGTTTTTTGGCATTGGAGTGATAAGCTCAAGTCGTAACCGCACCGGGGTAGTGATTGAGTCCTGCAGTTCGCAACATGGCGGTGGTTCAATCCCGGAGAGAGCAGTTTTTATTTTAACATGCCTTTTTATCCACACAAGTGACTGTTCTTTTAGATATATCGAGAACTATTATTATTTTAACATGTTTTTACATCCACAATATAAAGGAACGAGGAATAGGACAGGCTGGACACCTGGTGATGTCGCCTTGAAGGAGCTCGGTTGCTTTATTAACTGTTCTTGAATTCCAAGTTCTTTTGGTTTTGGAAAGGATAGCTCTCAGTCGGCTAACGCACCGGGTTTATTATTGTCACTCAGTCGCAACAATGCGTGATGGTTCAATCCCGGTGAGGCTAGTTAATTCCTTTACCTTCCTTTATATGTTCTTTCTTAACCCTCTTATCCTACTTAACATATTGGGATATTATGCTATCATATTTAACATCACAAGTTATAAAGAACGAGGGATTAGGGACAGGCTGGTCACTGAGTGATGTCGCCTTGAAGAGACTCCGGTGGCATTACTAAACTCGCATTGAATCACAAGTTTTTTGGCTCGTAGGATAGCTCAGTCGTAACGCACCGTGGATATTATCCTCCAGTCGCACAGGGCGGTGGTGACCATCCCGTGAGAAAGGCAGTTACATCTTTACCTCTTTCGCGTCCGTTATTATGATTGTTTGCGTTTCCTTTAAATCTATATATATGCGATTTATATGCAATATTTCCGGAAGAAAGATAATTATTGCTTATTGGTATAGAAATTATGTATATGAATAATATAGACATTTAATTATATATATTATTTTTATAATATAATATATATAAATACGAAGTTTATATATATATATACATGATATATAGTATATTATAATATATATATATATATATATATATATATATATAGTATCTCATACACAATTGTAGTATCGTCTTTGAAAAGACACAACTCAAACTTTCCTCTCTACTTAATATGTACTTAATATTTTTTGCATTTCCCATTCTCGTAACTTTTATTATAAGGATTACGTTACATCTCTTTCTCAACAAGCTACAAAGTGGGTGGGTGTTCTGATTTGTCTTTGGAGTTTCTTCTCACCACTCCAGTTGCTTGCCCTGTTTAGGGACGTAGGTCGCCCTTGCACAGAATATTGATTACGGAATATTCTTTAAAGGCTTTATTTTTCACATATTATTTGCTAACAGTAGATAAACACTTTGAGATTGTTCTTCTTCAACTTCTAATCTTGTCGAATTTTTATGGCAACCAGCTGCAAATGTTTCTTCATTTACACTCTGATTTCATGAGTGACTAATTTTTCACCTTCAGAGAAAAGTCTGAAAAATTCTCATTGCAGTTTTCTTTGTGTGCAGTTTTAAGTTTTAAGATACAGGTGAAAAAAATCAGCATCTTGATTTTTAAAAATTCTAGGGTCATGAAAATAAAGTAACCTTAAAATCTCCATTTGCCTTCTTTAAAAAATAATAATTGCACAAACTTTTCTTCACTGACATTGAAGTTTTTTGAAAATAAACATTTTTTTTTACAGAAAAATAACAAGACCATTGGAAAAAAAATTAATCTTCGAAAATCGGTTTTAACAGTTCGGTTTCGTTATTAACTTTTTATTTTTAATACCGGTATTATACCGGTATTCGCCCATAGCCTCAAGTCTAAACCCTTTTTTTCCAAAAATTTCTTGAACTTTGTGTATGGGAAAAATTTATTAAGTACCTAAGCATGAGAAGCTTTCAGAAACTTTTTTAAACAAAAATTTACAAACTCCTCTTCTCCATTCCCCTCTCAAAATTGTGCTCACGTCTCTCTCTCTCTTCTCTCTCATATATATATATATATATATATATATATATAATATATATATATATATATATATAATATATATATATATAATATATACTATATATATATATATTATACTATATTTATATATTAATATATATATTTATATATATTATTATATATATATATATTATTTAATATTATTATATATATATAATTATATTATTTATATATCTTATATATCTTATAATATATATATATATATATATATAATATAATATATTTATATAATAGTATATTTAGTATATATATATAGATATAATAATATAATATTATATATATATATATATATATATATATATATATATTCAGCAAGTCCATTACCGGGTTCAATAATAAATAAAGTGCTTGAAAGTACTTTATATTATTTTTCTTGCCATTTTCAGCAACCATTGTGCATCGTACTTGTTCTTGTCATTCATGGTAGAAACAATACATATTAAGGATAAAAGAAAATTCTCGTTCTTTTACTACTCATGCTAATTTTCAGTCAGCTCGAAATCGTTGGTAGGATATTTGACTAGGCTTAAGTAAACGGAATCGGTGCCGGTACCGGAGTTGGCACCGGTAACGGAGCCGGTACGGTATTATTCGACGGACAGAGAGCACTTTCACTAAATTAAAGTACTAATCGATCTGAATTATTTTACTCAATATGTGAGTCTACCCATAAGAATAAAAAATAAATGTTTTTGAGTCACGTAATAGAAAATGTGACTCATCCCTGCTTGAGTCACGCTGAGATGATGTAAAAGTCACTAAAAAAGATGATTATAGTAATGTTACGTAATGGCATTGATAATGTAAAGATTACATAATAATACATGAATGACATTGATGACGCAATGATGTTGCTGATGTAGTCGTTGAGTATTATTTGTGAGACGTAATTTTATGTAATGTCACTGTGGTACATGTACGCTTGATTATCTTTATGACCTAATGATATTGATGGTGGACTATTACATAATAATAATGTAATGACATAGACGATGAAATGTTACGTAATAAAAATAATGACGAAATATCGGTGTAATGTTATATAACAGCAAATGTAAAATGTTACTTAGAGTTGCTTGTGTAACGTAACCTAATAATGACGTTATGACATTGATGATGCAAAGTTGATATAATGGTATTAAGTTTTACAGTTTTTATCTTTAAAAGACGTAGAATAATTTTTTAAAAGTTATCCCATGAAATGAAAACGGATTCAAATGGTAAAAATGATGCTAGTTAATGCTATTAGTGATATGAGAATATTCTAATGTAAATATGACGTAATATTAGCGGATAGTTCAGTGAAATTCCAGTCAAGCCATTGAATAGCTTTATGAACTTGTAAATATTGAAGAATATTTATTGCCTTTGAAAATAAAGTGAAATAAAAAAAAAGAAGATTTGGATTTGCACCAGAGCGATAGCATTTTAGTTGAAATAGTGACATGCCAGAAGGCATTAGTAATAACATATCTAATAAGACTAAACCACTGGCTAGCTACAATATACTTAATTTGTGGTGGAACCTTGAATTCATGGAGAAATTCAGATGGTGGCTTGAACACGGGTGAAAAATAAAATTGAAAATACAAAAATGCAATTAATGAATGGAGACAATCTGACATGAAATGTAGCTACATTCGAAGAAACTGAGTATTTTAGGCATTGAAAACAACCATGTTTTCTTTGCCGTAGAAATTCGATAATAGTCAGAGGTTAGTTGTTCCAAAGGTTATCTTCATAACAACGACTGTTTGAAGTTGAATGGGAGGGAGAGGGGAGAGAGGGGGGGGAGAGGGGGCGAATTTCAAAGCCAAAGGAGTAATTAAGGGTGTAATCGTCAGGGTAAGAGTGGGCAGGTAAAAATGTGACAGGGAAAGGGTCATTGATGAAAAAACGAGAAAAGAGATAGGGATAGGAAAGCACCTTGAAGAACACCACTATTAATTGTGGTTAGAGCATCCGGTTATTGTTAACTCTGCGACGCGGAGTCCAATGTTCGAATTCCCGCTGATGGAGAGTAAAATCTCCTTTGACTCATTCATTTAAAATGAATGAAAGGTCGCCATGATCAACTGCTGCTAAAGAACTCCTAAAATAAGATTACCGAGAAAATGATTGACATCGAAAGGAGGCGTGAAAATCAAAACTATATTGTGCCCGGAATTCTATCGAAATTTTTCGATATGTCTAACCTCAGCCACATACAAGACGCACCGGAATACCGAAGATCAGAAAATTAGGAATCCGAGAAAACTGTTTGAAGCTCACTAGTAGATCGCTCCTGCAATAATCCCATAATGACGATTTGTGACAAGAATCTAGAAGAATTAAGAGGTTCAAATCTCCTATTAACTCGGTCATAAATTTTGAAAACTTTTAAAGAACGGAGAGGGACGGATATCATATATATATATATCATTATATTATAATATTATCATATATATATTAGAACTACATATTTTTTTTTAAAGATCTGGATATTTTGCGTACCTATTATTCCCTATTATAAAATGGTAAAGTATAATTTAAATATACCATTGATATACTAAGTATACTTACAATCATAACAATAATAAATTATAGAAAGATATAATTATACAATATATATACTATATAATAATATATATAACAACTACGGCATCTGATGACTCATGTCTACGCATACTCGAATTTCAATTATTTTATAGAAAATAATTGGTGAAGCCTTAGGAAAATTCGATACCGAACTGGATTTACTTTAATGTTAAACGTCAAACGAATCTGATTTATTATCAAAGAGAGAGAGATTTTGAGTAAGAATAAGCGCCACTATAAAATTTTTTTGATTCATCTGTAGTTCGTAAATGATAACATAAAACAACTGAAATAACTAAAAAATTAAACTAACTCTTTGTGCACTAATGAGTTTTAAGGAGTGCAGCGCATTTTCAAATTGATATAAGCCCTTTTGCGTTTTTGGGGTTTGTTAGCTATACAGAAAACGTAGAGGAAAAGCTACAGTTTTGTGTGTTCGTTTTATACAATCTTGTACATAAGAGCTATACAAATCACATTTTGACGGAAAATAAAAATGTTGCAGCTATATTAGTATTTTCCTAAGACTATTCTAGATATATACTTTGATGGCTCTATAATTCCCGAGTAGACATGGCCAGAAATTTAGAGAAAAACAAGCTTATATGAAAAAATAGTAACTACCAATCACCAATGCGCTGACGTTAACTGCAGGTTCGTCTATGATATAGCATCTAAATGTTCTCTTTCTTAAGTGTAACGAATTAGGCTCTCTATAAGTCATGAATGACTCAAAAGAATTGAATCAAAACTCTTGAATAGTCAAGAGTTAAACAAAAAATTATTGTGGGGAAAGTCTAAACACTATTATATACTAATTTTTCTTTTTTAATTCATAGTTATTCCATAAACTGTCAACGTTCTCTGTCATACTTATCAAAAACAAGGCTGAGATCTATCTCAATATATTTGTAAATTACAAAGACGAGATTTCCGTCTTATTGAGTTAACAAATTAAATTTACAGTGACATAATCACAAATAAATTGGCTAATATCCCTCTGCATAGGTAATAAGATGTACAAAGGACACGGAGATAATTGACGAGATCTCAGCGATTCTTCCTTATAATACAAAATCTGTTATGTCACTCAATCGACAATTATTAATACGTGTACCTCGAGTGACTGTAATGATTAATCATTCGCTGTGAACTCATAATGCCGAGCATTTTATGAGAACAATTACTTTTCCCATTAATTCTTCCACAAAGCTGATAAGCCCAACTTTATTTCATTCGCTGTCTCACATTTATATATATAATAATTAGCAATGTCAACAATATTATAAAAATAGAAATGAAATAAGTTTGAATAGGAATTTCTCTTTACTCCTTGCGTGAGTATCTTTGTGCTTAGTAATCTATACAGAGTTATCGAGAGTCTCTCTGTCGAAAAAGATGGTGTGAATCTATACAACACATGAGTGAAAACAAACTGCCCGCTCTGTATACCAGGGTGTATGGTTGTGAGTCTGTTCTAAACAAATTTTATATCTTCCTTGAGCTATACTGCGCGACTGTGCATGAGTGCTCTCACTCACTACTTATATATACTCATTTTAAACAATCAACGCGATCTTATCCAAACATCCGACCTCTCTGAAAATTTAACCGGATATCTCCTGCACACTCGACCCTCCGACCTACCGCTACTCACTTATTCCGAAAGTTATGAGCGCGACCGTATCGACACTTTCGGACTCCTGAAGCGTGTCCGACTACGTACATCCTATTACCTGCTCTCTTTTCATAAAATTAACCAGTATATATCTCGTGACTCCGAAGAGCCAACCATCCTTTTTCTCATCTCTCATTATCTTACACTTCTACCTTCTCTATAACATTCCTGTCTCAATAATACCGTTAATTACCTCCCTTGCCTGGTACTCGATATTTTCACAATCACAGCTAGCTACGCAACCATAACACAACATAAGCTCTGTGGTTCATAGCTTGGTGTTAAGCAATTCATCGTGAGCTTTTAGAGCTTTCCATAAGGTATCAATCAATAAAGATATCATCAACATCATCTCATTCACTACTATAGAGATCTCACAACGTCAAGTTCGCCTATAACACCAATCACCCAGTAGTGTATTACTCATAAGGAATAGATACTAGACCATGATACGTCGTCGTGTTTAACTCGTAATCAATCGATGTATGTACATATCAGTTGATTGCATCCAAATTCCCAACACTACTATTCTCTCCTCCGATTTAATGACAACTCCTTTTCATCTTATATTCTTATATTCATTTTATATATCCACTCTTCCGCACGATAGAATGTCTTCTACCGCTTGATCATAACTATCTTTCGATTCCTTACGAATATATAGCGTTCACCACTCATCATTAGACAAATATATATAAGATACATAGATTTGTTTCAGCTAAAACATCGATAGCAGTAGTGACGAAATATATTTAATACTCTCTAATTTTCTATCTATTGTTGTAATAAAGACCCAGAGCGCCATGATGTCAAGTTGAACATCGACACCGTTGGAATTTCCTCATTATATTAGTGAGAGAACAATGATGAAAATTTGCAAATGCAATGTGTAAATGTATATACACAGAATTTCGCGAACTATCATACTGCTGAGATAATCAAATTCCGTGATACATTTGCAATACATAAACAGGAACATGAAAATGATTCCTTCTTCAACATGTATCTGTTAAAATACCTTACGGCGATGTATTGCACTAATGTTCTGTATAAATAAGAATTGTGTATACACAGGTAGAACAAGACCTGTAAGCTGAGAGTGTTAAGATTTTGAGAGGAGTTGCTCCCGATGACATGGCTACGTCCCTGTCCAAAATTAACGGTGGAGTACAATACAACCCTAAATAGTGGTGAAGATGGACTCTTCGTATAGGGTGAGTGTGATAATTATCATAGCCACTATTCATATGCAAGTGGAACTCGTCCCAATCTATATCTCTTTCTAAGCTCCAGGCGACAGTCGGCCGGCCAGAGTTAAGTAATAAATTCTACAATATTATAGAGTAATTCCAATTAGTCCCTGCAAGTTAACACTAAGTTTATCATAATTAATGTTCTAACAATGAGCATAGACTTCCTATATATACGATACTGTATAATATAATTTGAGTTTGAGTGGACGACGTTTTCAAAATATAATGTCGGTTAAAAATTGTAGTAACACGGTAACCTATTATAATATACAATTCGTATGCCTAGATATGTACCGGCTACATAACTTTTATACCATATAGCGTAGTAAGAAATGTCTATTATTATAATATAAATAGTTTATATATAATAAAAAATATTATAATATAAATATAGTAACATTTTATTTTACTACTACTCAGTAGATCTACCAATATACCATGGTAGCGACAGGCTGATAGAATAGAAGCTGACAGCTACAGACTGACAAACAGAGGAGCGAACAGGCGAGGCCGCGAGTCCTCCTTGCTTAGTGAGATAGAGCATCATATAATATATATAACAACAAATGTAAGAAAATAATTCAAAATTACTTAAATATATCTTTTTTACTATTTAAACTAATGCTCTTAAATGTGAGGATAAAGTAACTATTGCGAGCCATATATACATATTCTATATAAATTTCTTATTTTGATATCTCCTTATCTTTCCTTTATTAGCAAATACTTCTCATATTAAGGAACATTTCAATTGTGTACTGAGATTGTATTTCTGATTGTGTGTCTCCTGAAGTTCAGGTTTTTTAAATCTAGCCCACCAAGTGGATACAGAGGCGTCACGACGTAACATACCGAACACGTGAGTGCAGTAGAATATCGGTGCGAGGCCGGCCTCATAGGTGTTATTCCTAATAGAGCGATACACGCCAAATAGATAAGGCTGTTAAGAGTAGCATAGACGTTCAATACTGAGCAATAAAATATCGTATAGACATTTGAGAGATAATAGGATACATAGATCTTTGTATATAGCGTAGAGATGATCATCTAACTGAATACCACTAACAGGAGGTATGGGTAAAATAAGAGCGATTATGTTTAGAATTAATTACTCCTTCTATAACATCCCCGTATATATAAGAGTATAGGTCTATACGTATTCACATATTAATATAATATGATAAATGTTAATGCCATAATAAATTAATTAATATTTTGTTTATTAAGTTTTAATATATTTATAATGTTTTTAAATGGAGTCAAATAGGAAGATTGTAGGGCTGTAGAAAAAGGGTATATATATCATTAATAATTCATATAAATATTGAAGTATAGTATATTGTTAAATAATTAATGCATTGATTATATTAATATGTCTATAATTAAATAAAATACTTCAAGCTTAAAGAAATTTACATCTAACATTTTGTTATACATTTAATTTTTATCCTAGAGCGTTATTTGAGATTATATAGGAATTCTGCATAACATATGTATAATACTGTGTTATTCTACTATACAATATTTATATAAGCATGTGCTCATACTCAAGAATGATGAATTAAATACTCAGCCTCATATCTTTACTAGGTAGTGAATTTTCCATAACTACTTATGCACTCTGCGTGGAGTCAATGTTAAAAGATTAATCACTCGCGTACATCCAGATAATTAACTTAAAATTAAACATCATATATACTTCATTCTGCCCAAGAATGACCATAAAAGGCATAGCCTTAGGTGTTTCGTTTTGATTATACATTACATAAAAGAATACACCTCAAAGAGAGTACATAGAGGGATGAGCGCTAACTTAGCTCTACATGTTCGTGAGATAACATTACAACTTGTGTGTGATTATATATATTTCCCATATATTGGAATATCAGCCTAAGAAGAGTTGATAGGACGGAAAGTAACAGACAGAATATAAAGAAAAATCCGTGTTAAAACAATTTATGGATATATAGATGATTTATATTAACTTCGAACACCATTATATTACTTACAAATATACAAGGTGAAAATGCAGTGGGCAAATAGGTGTTATAGAGGTAGATGGTATTCACCGCTCCTCCGTGATTCCCTCTTCCAAACTTTCTTCCAAGCGGAATGTGTGCGAAGCACCCCTCACGTGTGTTGCTGAAGCGTGCTGTGTGAACGGAAGCATGTTCACGGGCTCTTAAAAGTAGCCCAACAGTTAATCCGCTAGCACCAAATGCGTGATAGTTTAATGGCGCAGATTCTGCGCGTTTCCCGGTCTTCCTCCGCAAGCATGCCAACACATAGGAATCTGATCCTATACCATGTTCTGTAGGTGCCGTTGGACTACCTGTGCTTGCTCAAGGCAGTGCTGCTGTTCTTGAGCTTCCTCCTGATACATTAAGTGTGATTAACAAAGAGAGATCTGGCACATAAATGCGAGAGACCCGCGTCACAACTTATACTCCTGTAAGGATGTCTTCCGCATACCTTTCAAAGCCTATATAGCTTCCTCTGTCTCCTACAAACATATGAGTCAATTGCCAGTTGCAAGAGCACGCCAAAAGCAAAGATGCATTCCACACATAGCACCACCACTCATCACCAGAGTCACCTCCAAAAGGAACTCCTTGAGGGAACAGCTATTTGCTATAAGCACAGAAAAATGTCGCTCACTCTGACAGCTGTTTGAATGCCTAATTATACAGCGAGCCGAGCGTCTATATCAACCTCTTTGTGAGTGCGTGAACCTTAACGCACTATTACAATTCTCTTGTGCGGAAATGACCCAAGTGTGTTCATTATTTATATAGTAATAAATCGGGATTCCGCAATGTCGATGCTCCTTGATCATGACGTAACCGTAAATGGCCGAGATCTACTTAGTAAATTATATAGGCTGTTTACGCTACACTCCACATCCTTGTTTTTCATACAAGTATAATACACATCTCCCTCTTCGGGGCAACACTGAGTCGCTCTATCGAGATGCGTGACAGATATACAATATATATATCTCGTGTTACGCCTGCGTTCTCATTAGACTCTCAGGATCAACAGAGAGCAAACACACAGAACATATAGTGGAAGTGACCTGTTCATTTATAGGTCGATACTCGGAACGTCACCCAAACTATAAAGAACAAGGCGACACACACCGATTATCAGTTTGACTCCTCCTGCGTGATTGAGCGCGTCTGCCGATCAAACAGCTGAAACCTGAAACGACAAGAGTTGATTCGAGCTGACCATACGGAGTTGAGTGTTTACCCATAAGTTTGCTGAGCCACCGTCTCTCTGAGAATGAAGCGCCTTTTTCCGAAAGTGTTGATAACTCCATATGGCATGTTCCGCTTCTCTGCTGATTGTCTGTGTCCATTTGTGTATGTCTTTGATGCGAGAGCTACGACTATACAGCATAAGGGATATATTTGTCAGTAGTTGCGGTTTGCTCTTGCTCTTTGCATATCTTTACACTCCTAATAGGAACATACCTCGAGTGATTCGTACAAATTTTGAATATAAGTTGAGTCTTTTTTTATTGCATTTAGTTCCATTCCAACGGATTTAGTCTACATACTCTGCATAATACACTACGCGAAGCTACTAACGTAGGCTATGAACCCCAAAATAAAATATAAACCAAATGCTAGAGCGAAAGTGGCACATCTTCCAAAAAGAAAAGAAAGTTATACATTACTATTACGGGTGATGCATTAAATTTGTTTGCGCCAGTTTTATATATGTATATATATAATATATATATATTATATATATTAGATATATATAAACCTAGTAATTTTATTATTAATAATTTATATATTATGTATATATATTATAATAGAGATAAGCCACTCTGGTTTATGGTATCTAGTGTCAATATACATTTCTTCTAATTTTAAGAGGACTTCCATACATATAATAATATTATTATATATATATTAATATAATTATAAACTCATTATAATATTAGACGTGTTATAACTTCCATAATTTAATAATACCCATAAAATATCTATTAAATTAACTTACTATATAAATATATAAGATTATATTATATATATAATAAGATATATTATAATAATAGAGTGTATTATATACAGGAAGAATAATGGAGTGGTTTCGCTCTCTGCATTAGTATCAAGGAGTACATATAGTTGATATTTTAAATAGAGTAGAGCGAATATTTATAATACATACTTCCTTGGTGAGCACTGTGGGCATATCTCAATGAAAAGCGCACAATCACCACAACAGAATTTGAGGTCGATATAAGGAACAACTACTCTGTCGCTGAGGAGTGTTATAGACAGTGGACAAATACGCGCAATTTAATGAAATTGTGTCTCCTTTCTCACTATCTTGATTAGTATGTCTTATACACCGTAAATATATAAACCTAATAATAATTTTTATCTCTTACTATATGATTGCACTTTATCTAGTGTTCTAAGGAACCTTGATCACACTAATGACCTCCATTTATCTCTCATGATCATTATTAAACAGTGCAAGCTGAGGCACTGCATGGTGAAATCCACGTATGCGTCTCTGCGCCACATCATAATTTGACAACCTCTTACTACTCTTGAGGGGAGAGAGTTGCGCTTTGCAATCAATATGGAAACGAAAAATAAGCGATATCTCATTATATTTCAATAAAAACAAAATAATACAATTAATAAAAGAATTACTTTTAAATATTACTCATATAAAACTACTGATAACTTGTCCTCTCTCAAAAAAATGCTATAATAGAAAGCTAAATAATAGATAACTCGACATATCTGTCTTTTTCTCAGAGATAAAAATATATCCTCCGTATATTAATAGTAAAAAGCAAGTAATTTTTTTAAAAGATATTTATGTGTGGGTGTTTATGCTGAATTGTAATTAGTATTCCAGTATCTATAGTAGTTATTTTAACGTGAGAATATATTGATATATTATATAAACTGTTACTTGTTATTCTAATAATTAGCACGTTCCCATCATTATTTCTGTTAATTTTAGTATTACTTAGGTATATACTTATTATAACAGTGTAAATCATATTTAACGAGCTATCATCGAGCTAGTTCTATACTCAATAGATACTTCAATAAATCATGACTAAAAGCTATGTTCTCATATACTACTGAGCGTTTTTTATAGAGGTGATATATAATGTACTAATATAATATATATGAGTAATATAAAAAAGTATAACATATATATATATATTATATTATATATATATAATCAAATAATATATATATATTATATAATATACATATATTAATATTAATATATATATATATATATATATTATATATATATAATATATATATATAATTTTTATATATATAATTATTTAGAGCCATTTACTGTTTTAAATGATAAATAGTATTATTTGGACACTTCTATTTTTTACTATCAATATAAATAATACTACAAATTACATTATGTACATTTACAGTACAATATATATAAAATATTTTACTATATATAAGTATTATATATATATAACATAGGAAATTAAATAAATAATATATATTTTATAAATTATACAATGAATGTCGAGATTGTGGTATAATAAATATTATATATTTATACTATGTTTAATAATCTAAATATAGAAAGATATATCATTTTAAGTCAATGTGATTATAAATTACTATAATAGTTGTCCTTTTTAATTAACTTACATAGGCTTAGTTCTATAATTATATTAATTAATATTATTTCTAATAAGTGAAGATATAATAAATTATTAGGTAATCATATGTGTGAGTATTTTATATTATAAGTAATATAGTATACTTTTTTACTATATAGATTATATTTATCCTAAATTAATGACTTAAATGTACCTTGGAGTAAATCTCATAAAAATATATATGATAATAAAGCCAACTATCAAGTATTTATTTTCTGTATATATAACTGTATTATTATATATAATATATACTATATATATTATTAATTATAGGTCACCGAGATAGAATTGAGGTCAAAGCTTTAAAGGGTAGGGAGTAAAAAGAGAATAGAGAGAGAATTATGTTTGATTTTTGAGTTTTAATTTGAGAGATTAGGAGAAAGAAAGCTCATAGGATTGAGATATGAGAGAAGAGAGAGATAGTCTGGAATTTTGTTAGAGATTATGAGAGATATATGGAGAGTTGCTAAGGTTAAAAGTTCGAAAGTTCATGAGGAACTGCATATATGAAAAGATGCCTCTATACGGAGACAGGCTATCTGAGAGGAGGATGTGGAGAGAGAGAGTGGCGGTATACCACAAATTTGAGCCTATATGTTGTTTATCTTATTTTTTAGGTTATAATTTTTTAGTTAATAATTTAGTTCTTAATCATAATTTGGTTTTAAAAAGTATGTTAGCGCCTGAAAAACCGTAAGACTGTGCTCAGGAAATCGAGTGTTTAATGATTATTAAATAAGTTATTAGAACAATTCATATAGATGCCTTATGGTTGTAAGATTGGTTCAGTGAGCAAGTGAGTTCCTCAGATTATATAACACAGCGGTATGCAGTGGCAAATTGGTGTGTTTGTTTATCGTTAATGTTTGTTAACAACATTTACTGAAAGAACAGGCAATGAGCTGAACAGAAAATGACAATAGTATTGGTTTGCTTTTTAGCATCCTTAAACTCATTACCGAGTTTTAGTGGCTACAGACCTACGTGGCGTTTATGTGCAAGGAAGAAAAAGATACGTGCGATTGTTAAAATACGGCAAGTCCTACCAATCTTATCAAAATAATATAAAATCCATTTATAGATAATGTGTAAATAAGCAATTAAAACAGGATGTTATAAATAATGAAGAGTTTTGAGTAATGAGAAGCCGGTTTACGAGTGGTTGCTGTTGGCTCAGCTGTTTTGATATAAAAGATAGTTTGATTATCTCATGCATACTCCCTATGAAGAATATTCACTTCACTTAGTGTCGCAAAAAACGAAATGACTACATATTCTGGGGATACGAGTGTGATTGAAGGAGGATTTGTAGGAGAATGTAGAGAACCGTCTTAGCTTACAAAGGATTCTTGGAAGAGCAATATGTTTATCATTTATTCCAACAGTGGAGATTTAATTTAGTTTGTCACTAAAGAAGTGATCATCACTTCTGTACACTTGTAAATTCAGTTTTATAGATCTCTGCGAGACAGTTACGGTAAAACAAAAATATTGAACTATTTTTCTTGTAAAACCGGAACAGGATCTCTCAATAAGAAAAATAGTTCTAAAATGTCCAGAGTGAAAAACAATAGAGAATTATTCAAACTTATTGATCAGATGTATTCTTGCTATTTAGAGTAAATAAGGACCTTGCATTCGGAGTCATTGACGGAGTGTCAAAAAGGTTACCTTCAACCAAGGAGATTTCAAATAATTGTTTTGATTTAATCACAAAGACGTGATACTGAAAATGAAATTCCATTGGGAAAAAATTGGGGGGCTACTGGTTTGTCAAAAGACATATATTTAAAATTTGAAATATATTGAGGTTGGCATATCGGTGAAAATTTAAAGAATTATATACAAAAAACTATTAGAAATGATCCTTTCTTTTCCAATTTCAAGTAGAGAAAACAACCGAACCACACACGCAAAACAGAACAATGTTCAGTTATTACAGACTTTTCGTTTATGAAAATGGTATTCATAAAAGAGCATTTTCTTTTGTTGTTTTTGTTTATGAGGGTATGAGAAAACACAGCAGCGCAAATCATTAATGGAAGAACTTTTAATTAATGTATTATTAGAACCATGTATGTAAATCGTTTATAAAGATATCCATTCCAGAAGCACGATGAGTCAGGCAGACTGTCAAATTTGGCCTTACTTTCAATTGAAACAGAACTTTTAATTAAGTTATCAAAATCATCCATCCCTGGTTTGAAAATATTATAAGTTCGCAGAAGAAAAGGAAAGAAGGATCATTGATCTTCTGTCAAGTACTTGTGTTGAGCTTGGTGAGTCTTTACATACATTTGTATCCCATTTTTATATAAATCCAGTATATATATGATATAAATATATATATTATATATTATATATTATAATATTATATATATATAATTTAATAAATAAATTATATATAGTATATATATGAATATATAATAATAATATATATATATAAGATACCTAGCTATATATATTATATATATATGATATAGTAATAACAATATATAATATATACTATATATATGAATATATATAGATATATATATATAATATATATAATATATATATATAGTGATATCGTATATATATATATATACTAGTAGGCTGAGTAGTAGCGCAAAATTTTGTATATATATAATATTATAATATATTATAAATAATAATATTCTTTTAATATATAAACATTTTACATTCTTCGACTGAAGTTAATACAATAATGAGGTAAAAAAATTTGATATAATAGACTTCTAAAATATGATAATTCTTTACTTCACACCTTGTCGCGCCATCACCCCCCCCCTTTGGTGATTGTACCTGTTCGAGAGCTCACGCCCTAAGGACATTGCTCGCGCACCTGCACCTTTTAAGTGTAATAAATCATCTCAACATGTTTTACGTGAGTAAGTAATGCTGATCTAATGAAGTTATTTCCAGAATAAATACTGCAAATCTTTTGTTTATCTGAAAGTCGATATTAGAGTGTACGGGCTATTATTCACATATAACTAACAAAAACTTCTCCCACTAACTTCTACAATTTCATCAAAACGTATCACCTCTAATACCTAGATGGTCTTCATAAGAATTAATAAGATTCATATTCTCTCTAATGGTTATCGCTCAATCCTTCATACAATCAGGTATAGTCAATGCTGCTTTATTTTTATGAAACATTCTCCAAGAGTTCACATACAGTTATCCTTTAAGGAAAACTGATGGCGTAGACCGTGTGTTTCTCCTTAAATTTCGTATTGACTATGTCTCAACTAGCTTAATTTCTGTATAGTATTCTCTCCAGCATATTAATCAACATATTATGTTTATAAAAAGACTTATTTTACTAAGGCTATTTAGTGAAAAGAATCTAGAGATAACATGAAAACTCCTTATTAAAATATAAAAAGTTTATTTTAAATTATCAATACTTTCTCACCTGTAGTTCATATTATACCTGTGAGGGTATGAGTTTTGTCTTTACATATATATAATAAATATTTTCCGTTAGGAATTTAAGAAATTGTATCTTGTGTTATTTATATAGTGCTTAACTTATTTTTCCTACGTTACAATCAGAAGAGAGAACTAAGCATTCTTCTTGAGAGTGGTTAATGATGTGGTTCATTAAATATGTGATTATGTGCTCGTTTTAAAAAAAAACAGAGGACTGGAAATAGAATCTATAGTAACATGAAAATCAATGATGAGAAAAATATATATAATTAATAATCGGCTCAAGTTTCTCTCTGGCCTGTTGGACATAATTGTAGGGATTGAGAGAGAAGCAGCATGCTTTGAATTTAGTATTAAATTAGTAATCAAATTTCATATTATATATAATTTATGTAACATTATATTGAAACTAATATTCCACATGTTTAAAGTCGGAAGCCTTTTTTCTTTTTTTAGCTTTTTATTTTATTAAAAGGTATAAATGTTCCTTTTTTATGAGACTCTTCGATTGAATTATCTTTCTGACTCGAGGATTTTAATTTTACTTTCTCAGATTTTATATAAGACAAATATATATAAAGTACGTAAAATATAGAAAAGTATAAAATGCAAAGAATAAAAAGTAAAATTTCCAAACTGCTAAAAATATAGATCCAAAATATATGTGAACAAGATTGTAAATTCTTCTAACATAAATACCTAAGAGAGAGTTTAGAGAGGTATATTATATTCTCTAGACATATTATTTATAAAGCAACGTCACTGAATTTATAGAAGTCCACATATCTTATCTTGTTGCCGTTTTATTATTGGAACACATAATTAAAGCGGACCTCAGCAAAAATGTTTTAATAATAATGGATTTTTTTGTTGAAAAAATTTGATAATAGAAGCTTTATTTAACTCACTTACCTTGCGTCAACCTACGCGTTGTGAATTTATTTATTTCGTTATTCTATAAAAGCAATTTCCCTACCAAGAGATGACAGCATATCATGAGATAGTGGGTCTCTATTTAAAAAACATGGGACCAAATAGTCGGTTAAAAAGTTAATAATACACATGCAATTTACAATTTATCAGAAAATTATATTATAAAAAGCAGCGCAAGGGATGTCAGCTCTCATATCAAGATATAATTATAGCATTGTGTTGGGCGTATGTGGTTTCGCTTTGGAACATTCATAATTTTATTTTCTTTTATTGATAGACAAGCAATTGCTTTTACTGCGAAAGCAAACTTTTGTATATACTAAAAGACAACCATTCACCACAACAAATACCTCCTGGATATAGGCCCGCTCATTTTAAAGATACATAATTTAAGTCGTTTGAAAGTTAAGAAGAGAAAAAAATTCGGAAAATTGGAATAAAGGAGCAAGATTTGATAAGTCTTGTAATATGGTATCAATGTTTACCACCAGTAATACTAACAACCGTGTTTTTGTTCCGGTGGTATAATTTCAAATTATTTTTTTAGGTATTTTTCACGAATTATCATTATTTAGAAAAGGTAAATTTGCGTAAATTTTACATTGATTGCAGTAAAACGCTGCGTAAATTCACTGTCTTTAATTAATGGAGCGCAGGCCGTGGTCAGTTTTACCTTATAGGTGTCAGAATCCTGTTGGTCTTCTCTATACATGGGAAGATGTCTTTTTAGGATTATACACATAAAGATAATAATAATTTAATATTCATATAAA
>JABUQX010065517.1:145000-147500 GCA_015478945.1 Trachelipus rathkii | reverse complement strand
TATAAATATATCCGACTTTTATATATATATATATATATATATATATATATATATACGAGGTGTGTTCAAAACGTATCCGACCTTTGTTCATAAAAAATACTTGTAACCAGATACAACAAACTTACACTAATCTACTTCAAAGTAATCCTCATGGGCTGCCACACACGTTTCTAAACGGTTCTGCAACTGTTGGAAGCATAGCTGGAACGCCGCATTCCGGATGGTGCGCAGTTGGGCCGTCGCGTTCCGCATAATGTCTTCTCTGGACTGAAATCGGATCCCTCTGATGGGCTTTTTCAGCTTGGGGAAAAGCCAGAAGTCACACGGAGTCATGTCTGGGGAGAGCCTGACGAAGCACAGGTATTCTGTGTTTGGCCAGGAAATTCTGTATCACATGTTATCGTGATGGAGCTGACAATTGCTAGCTGTCCAAAAATTCGACCGTTTCTTTCGCACTGTATCATGAAGGCGACGGGAACCTCTAGGTAATACTCCTTTGTGATGGTTGTACCATGTGGAGCGAACTCGTGGTGAACCACGCCACTTGAGCCAAAGAAGACGGTCAGCATGAAATTGACATTGTAGCGAACCTGCCATGCTCTTTTTGGTCTGGGGATGTTTGATGCTCCCATTGCGATGACTGCAACTTGGTTTCTGGGTTGTACCCATAAACCCTTTAATCAACGCCAGTGATCACTGTGTTGAAGAAGTTGGAATTGCTCTTCACAGTCTCCAGCATGTCCTGTGCGATCTCCAAACGGCGTTGCTTCTGTTCAATCGTTAGCAGCTTTGGTACGAACTTCGCTGAGATTCTCATGAAACCCAAATCCTCATTCATAATGGAATGAACGGATCCAATGCTGACGCCCACCTCGTCTGCAAGTTCTCTGATCGTGATTCGACGATCCTGCATCACCAGGGTCCTCACTTGGTCAATGACGATCTCATTTCGGGAGGTTGAGGGCCTACCAGAACGTGCTTCACTCTCCACTGATGTGCGGCCATCTTTATTTTTGATATGGTTGTACCACTCCTCTTTCTTTGTTGTGCCCATTGCTTTGTCCCCGAAGGTCTTTTGAATCTTGCAGATTGTCTGCACTTGGGAATCGCTAACCTTTACACAAAATTGCCTACATAAGAGCACCAAACCACGCTTCTCTAACTTCATTTGTTTACGCAAAAAATATTAAGGTCGGATACTTTTTGAACACCCTCGTTATATATATATATATATATATATATATATATATATATATATATATATATATATATATATATATATATATATATATATATATATATATATATATATATATATATATATATATATATACCCCTCGTTATATATATATATATATATATATATACAGTATATATATGCTTTTGAACTTTGATCGATAATAATTTATGAATAGTTTCACTTGTTCCAAATATATATAAAATAAATTACCAGTTAGAGAGAGAAGTCTGACATTTAGTTCTTCATCGAGATACGTTGGCAGTTGCCTTCTTTTATCACTCATTTTAAAGATTAAAGCAATACCAACAATAATATTCTGGCCTTTTTATTAGTTACAATGTTTCGACGTTCACGTTGGTAACAATGATTGGCAATAAAGTTTACTTATAAAAATTCTCAATTCTTTATGAGTTTTTCAACCTCACTAAAAGGAGTATCATGAATATTCAATGCAAATAATATCAAATTTCGCAGAGTATTGCAATAGTTATCCGGCCCATAAAATGATTATTGGGGATTCCCTTTTGAATTGGAGTAAATCCAGAAAATCCTCAGGCCTAAGGAATACTGGATTTTTTTTCATTTGGAATCTCAAAAACCCATATCAGATGTTAAACACGGTCCCCCACCATCATCATTATCACCGTTGCATCATATGGAAGAGTCTCTTTTTTCCTTCTTTGGAAGTCCCAGTCTTTAATTCTTTAAATTATTCGTTAACTGCATGTTAGTTCAGCAATTCCAAACAGAAATGGAATAAACTGGAATCTACAGATGGGTTAGCTGTGATATTAAATTAAACAATTTTATAACTATCAATATATAATAAAAATAATAATAAAATAATAGTATCACACACACACACACACACACACACACACACACACACACACACACACACACACACACACAAAAATAATAAAAATAATAATAATGATTATTATTATTATTATTACTACTAGTATTATTATTACTTAATATTATTATTATTATTATTATTATTATTATTATTATTATTATTATTATTATTATTATTATTATTATTATTATGATTATTATTATTATTATTATTATTATTATTATTATTATTATTATTATTATTATTATTATTATTATTATTATTATTATTATTATTATTATTATTATTATTATTATTATTATTATTATTATTGTTATTATTATTATTATTATTATTATTATTATTATTATTATTATTATTATTATTATTATTATTATTATTATTATTATTATTATTATTAT
>JABUQX010065517.1:115000-142500 GCA_015478945.1 Trachelipus rathkii | reverse complement strand
ATAATAATAATAATAATAATAATAATAACACACAATAATACACACACACACACACACACAATAATCGATAATAATAATGATAATAATAATAATAACACACACACACACACACACACACACAATAATACACACATAATAATAATACATACATAATAATAATAAAATAATAATAATAATACTTTAACACTGAGCAAACAAATAAAACGTGTGATGCATAACTGTGAAACGCAAATAATTTTAACGATACCAAAATGTTCAACTATTCATGTAAAATATTATACTGTATACGAATACAATATACACATATATATATACGCTACTGAAATGCCCTTAAAGTTTATAATATACACTTGTGGTAAAGTTTATATATATATATATATATATATATATATATATATATATATATATATATATATATATATATATATATATATATATATATATATATATATATATATATATATATATATATATATATATATATATATATATATATATATATATATATATATATATATATATATATATATATATATATATATATTAGCGGCGCTCTCTCCAAACTTTTTTTATCACGTACCCCTAAGACGAAAATAATTATAAGTTGTACCCCCTATAGGCCTATAATATACAGGCCTATAATATAACATAATATACAATATATAACAATATGCACATAATATAATATATAATAAAAGACACGGCGAACATTGAGAGAACCTCACTCACGTGGTACACGATCATACACTCGCAAGTGATCGTGGGCCTACTTTGGCGTACCCTTTTACTTTGGGTACCCCCGGGGTACGCGTACCCCACTTTGGAGACCACTGTATTAGAGGTGTAGCGGATGGTGATTTATCACGTCACCAAACCAATGGATTTTTTCGCTTTTGATATTCTTCAATCAATGATAGAGTGTCTTTTGACAACTCTGAACAAGATTCTTCATCGCTGCTAGAAGCCAAAAGAATGTTCATTGAATCAACAATGATATCTCACAGATGGTAATTGAGTGATCTGTTTCTGTGCTTCTGTGCTTCTGTGTGCTTTTTATTGGCTGGTGATATTTCTGCCTTTAGCAGCATTTCATCACATAGGCATTCTAAATTAATTTTAACCCTCTGTAAAACACTTGGTTTTGTATCTAGGATTTAGAAAAGTTGCTATTTCACATTTGTCATCGTTTTGCAGTTTGAAATCTATTATATATTTTAAGCATGAGTGTTTCTGTCATCTTTAAAAGTCCGTTACTTTTATATATATAGCAGCAGAGCATATATATATATATATATATATATATATATATATATATATATATATATATATATATATATATATATATATATATATATATATATATATATTACATATATATATATATTGCATATATATATATATATATATATATATATATTATTATATATATATATATATATTATTATTATTATTATTATATATATATATTATAGTTATATATATATATATATTACATATATATATATATATTGCATATTATATATATATATATATATATATATATATATATATACATATATATATATATATATATATTATACATATATATATATATTATATATATATATATATTATTATTATATATATATTATATATACATATATATATATATATACATATATATATATATATATTAGTTATGCTACATATATATATATTATATATTATTATTATATTACATACATACATATATATATATAGAGATATATACATATATATATATATATATATACTGTATATATATATATATATATATATATATATATATATATAGTATAATAAGACAGAAATTTAGAGTTTAGAATATATATATATATATATATATATATATATATATAGTATATATATATATATATATATATATATATATATATATATATATATATATATATATATATATATATATATATATATATATATATATATATATACATTAACACTCCTGTAAAAACACGTCTTGAGAATCTTGAATCTCCTAATTTCGATGATCTGTGGCTTAAAACCTTTTTCTTCCTACTACTACCATTATCTTGTGTTTGCCATTGCTCCCTAACGGAACAGATTGACCTCCTTTTGAATATCTTACTACTTCTCATGAGACG
Organism: Trachelipus rathkii; assembly: GCA_015478945.1. Lineage (NCBI taxonomy): Eukaryota > Metazoa > Arthropoda > Malacostraca > Isopoda > Trachelipodidae > Trachelipus > Trachelipus rathkii. Next base: position 140,359 of record JABUQX010065517.1, on the reverse strand, counting down.
GTTTTTTTCCCATCCAAATGCTGAGACTACTACTTAGGTGGATTTCAACGTACATCACACTGAGTGGTTGGCCCTCTCTTATACTGATGCAGGAGGGGAGGGAGGCCAAACATTCAGTATTCTCAACGATCTGGAACAGTTAATTAAATAACCTACACACATACCAGATCGTCCTAATCCAATTCTTGAACACGCTTGATTTATGTTTCACACCACTACTCCTTCTCGATATAAATACACCATTTTCCCCTCCTATCGGTAACCTTGACCACAATCTTGTAGCTCTTAATTTTAAAACTTTTCTCCAGCAGCTCCACCATGCCCCAAACGTACTTTCTGGCCCTTTAATCGGGCTAATTGGGGGCGTTGCGTCGTTTCTTTGCAATATGCTTGAGTGAATCTTGCTTTGACTCGGAGGACGTTTCAGTCACCGCTGAAAAGGTAGGGCTGTAATCGTCGAGGGTATGAGCGAGTTCATTCCATCTTCAACTAAATCTTTTTCTCCACAAACTATGTTCGATGGGGAATGTCTTCGCTCCATTCAGGAGAGAGACTTTGCCTATCGGGCATGGAAAACTCTCGTTCTCCTATCCATCACTCTTACTAATTTCCATTCCGCTCGGAATCGTTGCAGAGCTATTATTCGACAGGCTAAGCGCGCTTTCACTAAAAGAAAGTGCGACAAACCTACTTGGCTCTCCCACTGATAAAAATTTCTGGGCCTCTTGCCAAAAATATCTCTAATAATCTTGTAAATCTGCCTTCTCCACTTATTCGCTCTGTTGGTTCTGTAGCTAACTCTCCTACTGAAAAGGCTAATCTCTCCGGCCTCCTTTTTTTCTAATTCTACCCTTGACGATTCCGGCATCCCTCCTCCTGCTTCTTCTCCTCTCAGGTTTCCTATGCCTCTTATCTTGATTACACATGATCGGATCGGTGCTGGTATCCTAAGATCTAAGGAGTGCTGTGAAGGCTAGTGGCCCGGATGTCATTCCTCCCCGTGTTGAGGGAGTATGCTTCTGAGCTGGCCCCTGTCCTCGTTCAACTCTTCTACTCTCTATGCTGCCTTAATACTAGTATACATTTCCCTCAGTGCTGGGGCGCTCATATGTCCAACTAATCCTGAAAGGGCAGCAGCCTGATCCTTCCAACTATCAGTCCCATAGCTCCTTTACTCTTGTATCCTATCTAAGATCTTTGAAACTCTTCTTAACTCTCATTTCCTGGATCATCTGGAGTCTCATTCCCTTCTTTCAGATCATCAGTATGGCCTTCGACGCTTGAGGTCAACTGGTGACATACTATCCTATCTCATTAATTTATAGTCTTCGTAGTTTGATTATTGGGAGAATCTTGGGTGGTGGCACTTGATATATCAAAGGCTTTTGATCGAGTATGGCATGCGTCGATACTTAAGCTCCTCTTTGGGTTTCCTCCCTCTCTTTGCTTACTCTTGTCAAGTTTTCTGGTCGCTCCATATCAGCACTCATTGATGGAGCGACTTCTTCCTCCTTTCCTGTTAATTGTGGTGTTCCTCAAGGTTCTGTTTTATCTCCAACTTTATTCTTACTTTTCATCAATGATCTCCTCAGCTTTACTTCTAACTCTGTTCACTCTTGTATGACTCAACTCTCTATTCTTTCACTCATTTCAAATCTGCTCCTCTTGCATCTAGAGTTGCTTCTCCTCTTCAGCTTTGATTCTATTCTTACCGACCTGGATGGGATGGGATTTCCTAGTTCGGCCACACCTTGTGAAATTCAACTCTTTTGAAAACTATTCTTTATATCTCCCCCTCAAAAACCTACCAACTTTCTTATTTTCTTCGATGGCTCTATCGTCTCACCTGTTGACAACATAAGCATTCTTGGTCTGAACATAAATAAAAAACTTCTTGGAAACTCCTATATCACAACAGCTGATAAAGTGGCCTCAAAGAAGCTGGGAGTTCTGTTTAGGCTGGGAATTTTTTTCTTCTGCACAGTTACTCCAACTGTGTATAGACTCCTGTATGGAATACTGTTCTCTACATCTTTGGGGGCTCCTGGCTCCACCCTTATATATATATATATATATATAAAGCTAAGAGACTAATTAACTGTCCCCTACTTTCTAACTCTCTTGACCCTCTATCTCTGCGACGTGACGTTGGCGCACTATCTCTTTTCTATAGGTACTACAGCGGTAGATGCTCGGAGGAGTTGGCCACTCGCATTCCACCTCCATTGCGTCGCCCTCGCAATACAAGGGGTGCCATGCTCTCGCATGAATTTTGCGTGAGCATTGAAAATCCCAGACTCGTTCGTTGTGGTGCCTCCTTCTTTCCAGCCACTTCTGCTCTGTGGAACTCCTTGCCATCTTCTGTTTTTCCTACTGTATTTAATCTTCCTCTCTTTAAAACCCACGTCTGCGCACACCTGAGAGATTTGCGTTAGGTTTGGGCTTGGGTGGGCTTTCCTGTATTTTATTTCCTGCCCCCTCCTTGAAAAGGGCTCAGCCCGTGAATATATATATATATATATATATATATATATATATATATATATAATATATATATATATATATATATATATATATATATATATATATATATATATATATATATATATATATATATATATATATATATATATATATATATATATATATATATATATAGGGGGTGGGAGGGTTTAAAACCATTTGGTTTAAACTATTGGTTTAAACCATGGTTTAAACCACATAAAAAAACCAATGGTTTAAACCATAAAAAAACCATGCATAAAATATTTAAAAAATGTATTTATTAATGGTTTTCTTTAGCATGTTGATATGGTTTTCTCAATTTTTCAATCGAAGAGTAACTGAAAGGCAATAAAAAATTTTCTGCTGATTTTATATTATTGTGAGAATGATTATATATATATATATATATATATATATATATATATTTTTTGTTTTTTTTATATTATTGTGAGAATATATATATATATATATATATATATATATATATATATATATATATATTTGTAAATTTAACATGTTTAAAACATGATTCTTGTTTCGAGCTCTTGAGGATTTCATTTTCTACCCATCGATGCCACATTTCAAAAGATTATAATAAAACTCATTTGTGGAGTGTGTGGCCACAGCATCAACCAAGCTAGAAGGCAATGACTGTAAACTAAGTGATGATGTTTATATTTGGAAAAATATGAATATGGAGCTAGAACAGCTTAATCCACCACTCAACAGACAAGATTTATAGCAAAAGTAAAAAGGAGGTATCATCAGGCAGTAACAGAAGCTCACTTATTGGCATATATTTTTAACCCAAGATATCAGACCACAGTACTTCCAGAGGATGAGTATTCAAAAGCAGTGGAATTTATGGAATAAAATTAAGAGCAAATTCTCCTCCATTTCATAAAAGTTACCTATTTGATGAGTCTCTGTTGTCAGCAGTGACTCCTTCATCTTGGTACAGATCTCTCAAAGAAAAATTAGATGAGAAGGTCATATATAAAATAATAAGCATATTGTCAGCAACTTCATCAACTGCTAATGTTGAAAGGGTATTTTCAACTTTTGGACTTGTGCACAGCAATATTAGAAATAGGTTGGGAAGAGCTAAAGCAGGAAATTAGTTTTTGTATAAAATTCTTAATGATAATATTTTGACTCTTAATGATGAATCCTCTCTCTCTCTCTCTCTCTCTCTATATATATATATATATATATATATATATATATATATATATATATATATATATATATATATATATATATATATATATATATATATATATATATATATATATATATATATATATATATATATATATATATATATTCCTAGTATTCAAATATAAAGGTAAATAAGAATTCATTTGTATATCATTATAGGTTAATTTGAATAAACTTTTCTTTATGTTTTTTTTTTTTTTGTGGTAAAATACTAAAGTATAACTCTTTTTTTCAGATATTTATATATTATAATTTACATCTAATTACTTTATGAATTTATTAAAACTAAAAATAATAATAATTTTATACCAGTTTACAGTTATCAAGAAAATTGAAATTTAAGAATCTAAAGAAATTTATTAAGGAATTTTAAATATTTGTTAGCACATGTGTATAACAGTTTCAGTAGTGATTTTTGCCTTTAAAATCTATTAAAACTAATAAAAACCACATTAATTAAAACCATCAAAATAGCATAAAAATAAAAAATAAACAAAAAAAAAAAACATTGTTTATTTGTTTATTTAAAAACCAATGGTTTGTTGTGTTTTTTAAAAAAACCATATTTTTTTCCAATGGATAGGTAAGATATATATATATATATATATATATATATATATATATATATATATATATATAGTTACATATACATATATATATATTTATATATATTATATATATATATATATATATATATATATATATATATAAGTATATATATATATATATATATATATATATATATATTCTCTACTGGGCATTTTCCGGAGTCATATCAAATTCAATCAGAGTTAGGGAAACTTCCCAAGCCTGGTTCAACATAATTTAAAGACCGGTATGCCCCGAAACACTGCCTTTGAAAGCGTTCAAGTCAAAGGTAGTTAGTAAATAGATAAAGAGAGTATCTCCCAGACTTTACCAGTTGAGTATATAGGAGATTGAGAATAGCGGTAAAGTATGTGGTCAGATAGTTGAATAGAAAAGGATGAAAATGTGTAGAAAGACGTGTCGCACGGGACATTCTCAATGGAGGAGGTTTGCGAGAGTGGAGATTTCAGAAGATCAGTGTCCGTTGTAAGAGAGAGAGAGAGAGAGAGAGAGAGAGAGAGAGAGAGAGAGAGAGAGAGAGAGAGAGAGAGAGAGAGAGAGAGAGAGAGAGAGAGCAGAAGAGTTGATAAGACAAAAATCCCTAGACTCCACCTTTTCAAGGAGAGCTGTAAGAGTAGAACCACTTAGATGTATGTGGTATACTCTATACAGTGGCGAAGACACCTATATAAAGAGCAAGCGTCTGGGGTGGAGTTGGAAGAAATTAATGCTGTTTCAGAACACCAAACCTCTTGCAGTTTCTGTCACATATATATAGAAAGATATATATATATATATATATATATATATATATATATATATATATATATATATATATATATATATATAAATACCATGGGGAAAAGAAATACCAATAATAAGAAGACAGACAGAAAATGTGAATTGGAATGATTTCTGAAGACGATATTAGTCAGTGGTAGATTATCTGAGTAGCTAGAGGAAGAAACTGAGTTTTTGAGGTATTGAAAACAATTTTTTTTTGACAAATGTAACCACCTCACGGAAAGAGAAAGCAGAAAATAATAAACAGCTGATAAAATATATGTTTCAAGATATTTCAGTCCTCTACTCTGTCTAACTCTTTTATTCTTCATCTTCTTAGAAATCTTTTCTCTTCATCCAAGATTATTGCAGAATCTGCATTAATAAACTGATTAGCAGAAGTTTCTTCTAACTGTTCCTCTTCTGCGTTTCTTTTTCTTCTTCCTAGTAGACTTCCCTAATGAGCGATCATTCAATTAACTCTTATAGTTAATAATTTGTTTCCACTTCTTCACTGTGTTTCTTCTTTTTCTTTTTGCTAATTTCGCCTATCATCATCGAATGCTTCTTCAATGATTAAAGAGTTTTTTAACACCTTTTGTCTTCCTTTCTGTCAGCACTATTAATAATGAGGGAATTATTCAAACTAATAACTCAAACTGCTCAATGTATTTCCTTTAGGTTCCTTTTTCTCTCTTTATCTCCTTCAAAATTTTTCTAGACAACCTCAATATGTTGTTGGTGAGACTCTTTTCTAAAATGAAAGGAGAAATGAAAGGGCAGTCGTCGATATAGGGTGTGATGAAATAATAGAGAGAAAGTTAATAAAAGGTGGAAAAAGAACTGGGATAGGATCTATAGGACAGAAACCATGTAAGAACACCACTATAGATTTATAGGATTTAAAGGATGAACGGCTGTCTCTTGACAACTGGCTGTTATAGAACTACAGGAAAGGATACTCAGTGAGAAGGCCTTCAAGCAGAGAAGGATAAATACCGAAGGAGGGAAGTTTAAAAATCAAAGTTTTTTCAACTTTATCGAAGGCTTTGGATATGTTTATCTCTACAAAAATAATCTCGAACCGTAATTCCGAAGGAGACTTTAAGATAAAAATCAGAGAGAAAGGAAATACGAAAGCCAAACTGGTCAGAAAATAAGATTTGAGAGAATTTAGTTATTTTCCCAAAATCTTTGTTTAGAATAGATTAGAAAATTTTAAAGTAATAGAGGTTAAAGGAATGGACGCTAATTTGAGGGTTGGGAGGAGTTTCCTATCAACACAGGCTGACTGCAACACACATTTCCAGCAGGAATGGAACGTCGAAGTAGGTAGACAGAGACGAAATATTTTACTAAGGTAGGGTGCAGCCCAGCTAATGAGTTATGAGAATTACTAGAAAGGAAATTACGCCTTCTCAGTGTTAAGTTCAGAGAAAAAGAAAATAATGTCATTAGAACAAATTACAATATTAGGAACATCATCGGAATCGTCTATGGTGGAATTAGAGGTAAAGGGTTTGGAGAAGAGTTCAGCTTTAGTAGATGGCAAAATGGCATCTGCGCCGTTGGAAGGTACTGCAGGAAGGAAAATGAAGAATCAAAGTTGGAGATGATATTTTTATTGAAAACGCCAGAAAGGACGGGAGGATGAGGAACCAGAAAGATTATTGCATTTTCTATGGAGAAAAATGTCACGGAGAATAGATATTGCCAGATTCTGTCGTGAAATATAAGATGCATGAGTTTGTTGAGTTTGAAAACCATGATTATTCTAGAAGGCAGTATCCCATTGGCTAATGGCACGAGAATGAGCAGAGTTAAAACCAAGGTTTGTTTGCTTTAGTTGAAAGGAAAGTATATGGAATGCACGCCTCTGTCCCATAGAAAATCACTGCTCTCTCCGAGGGACCCTTCCCCCTCCAAAGCAATAGTCATCCCATGGGTAATAGAAGAAGTACAACCGGAAGTCCAATCAGTTTGCATCATCGAAATACTAAAACATTTTCCTTGTGAAGACTCGAGGAGACAGAAGAATATACAGAGATAAGGAGGAGGATATCGCAGGAAATCAGAGGCGAAAAGGGTGTAACAGAATAAGGAGAAGGTTTGGAAGTTAAGAAAAGGTTTAGAACGTTGGGTTAATATCCTAAACGATTAAGGATATGAGTAAGGAGCTGCAAAAACTGTTTGACGTCATTCTGGATAGAAAAGTAGTAGGCAAGTTCATCAGCTGTATCATTAGAATTAGAGGAGAGTTATTGGCAGTAATGAACGTTGAAACTACCAAGAATGATTGATGATTTCGATGAAAGGAGAGGAAGAGAGAATGTATTCAAATTTGGAGTTTAAATAATAGAGGAATTTATGATAAAAAATTGAATATAGAGACGGTAAGAGGGAATAGTGTAGAATTTCTTATCAGAAAGTCCAAGTACTTGAGTTTCGGTTAAGAATAAGAGATGAGGTTTAGAGGAGGAGAGGTGATGTTCAGCAAAGTGGAAATATGAGCGAAAACCGCGAAGGGAGCAGAAATTAATGATGAAGAAAGAAGACAGGGCATCAGAGCAGGCCGACAATTGCTTGACTACACAAACCCCCCCACCGGAGGCCGTCAACTCCCAAATGGTGATGGGGGAAGGAGCGGATGAGGGGGAAGGAGCGGATGAAGGGCTAATTTTGGAAGTCTCTCCTCTTTAGGCTTCTCTGAGACTAGTTGTATCGATGCAATATTTTAATTCATTTTTAAAAGGAAGGCGTTGTCTGTAATGGTGTTTTATGGTGTGCAATTAGGAGAGCCTGCTCTAATGTAAGAAGAAATCGGATATGAGCCCAAGAGGGGCGAATCATTGGATACTAGAGTGCAATGGGATGTACCCTAACACTTCATATGTGACCAATAGGGGTAATTTCATCGCTTCGGATGCGCTACGTCCTTCCCTTACACACAAACACACACATACACACACACACACATAGACAGAGTATATATCTATATATATATATATATATATATATATATATATATATATATAGTATATATATATATAGTGGTATATATATATATATATATGATGGGGGAAGCAGTCTACCGAAGCAGGAGATTACCCCAGATTGGACATATATGAAGTGTTAGCGCGCATCCCATGGCATTCCAGTATCCAATGGTTCGTCCCTCTGGCACTCATATCCACTTTCTTCTTACACTGGAGAAGGCTCTCCTTTTCGCACACCAATAAACACTTATTACAGACAAAACTTTTCAAATATATATAATAAAAAAAAATAAAATGAGGAAGCTGTGTGGTGTGCCAAATGTGTGAATGAGAAATAAACGAGAGTACATTGATATAGTTTGGTAATGCAGAAAGGATGGATGATAGTCAGTTGGTTAAGCGGATGTATATTGGTGAGTGTGTTGGGAATTGACCTGCAGGATTGAGTCAGTAGAAGAGTGTGTAAGGGTGAGGAATGTGAATTTAGTACTAGCGAGAAGAATGGTGTATAATAGGAGTGAATTGCATTGCTTTGTGAGGTAGCATGATTGAGAGTCTGGTCCAGGAATGAACCCCGACATTCATTGATATGATACTCAGTGGGTGATTGTCACGGTGTGTGAAGTTTCAGGGAGGATTTTGCCCTTAACGGTCTTGCACTTAAGGGTAAGGGGCGAGGTTGTAGAAGGGCTTTCTTCTTCGACTTATGTCATGGTCTTCTACTTAACTATTGCATTTCCGGTGCATGTTTATGCACCCCACCTCCAGTTCTGGGGAGTCGTGGGATGGCTGATAATGATGATGATGATGATGATGATGATGATGATGATGATGATGATGATGATGATGATGATGATGATTGATGATGATGATGAATGATATATATATATATATACAGTATATATATATATATATATATATATATATAAAATATATATATATATATATATATATATATATATATATATATATATATATATATATATATATATTTATATGCTATATATACCCCTCCCTCTCCTCTCCTCTCTTACATAGATATATATATATATATATATATATATATATATATATATATATATATATATATATATATATATATATATATATATATATATATATATATATAACAATGGCATCGTTAATATAGTACTTGGTAATTAATTTCAATTGCGAATATTAAAGTGCTTGCATTTGGCTTCGGAATACCATGGCTTTCAAAGCACTAGTAACAGTTACTGCTCACAGGATAAAATGCGTTTTCATAGCCTACACAGAAACCATGCAAAGAGACTTTTCATAATCATAATGTCTTTCCATCAGCTCTTCGACTAGTTGAATGTAATCTTTAATTTCTGCAAATAAGCAAATTTAAATACCGCTTTTCCTGGTGGTTGATTTGAGTCAATTTTTAATTGTTGTTCATTGTTGTTGTTTCATTGTTTCAATTTTTTTTATTATTTGTAAGTACCCTTTATAGAAAACTGGAAGTAAGCTAATCGGTTTGTATTTTTTTTTTTTTTTTGGTCTTCTTTATCTCCCTTTTTATATACATAAATTTGACGCTGGGGCTTGTTGATCTGTCAGGGATTTTGTGTTCTTGCAAGCATTTATAAAGTGAACTTATTACGAGTATAATGGAAATTTCGTCACAGCTATCCTTTAGTATCTCTATTCATTAGGTGACTTTCCTCTTTTCATCCATTTTATGGTGTGTATTAATTACTTCGGTAGATGTTATGGGAAGAGCATGAGAATAAATATGATTCACTTTTGAGTATATAATTCGTTTCTTCTCAGAACACAATAGACAATACTCTCATACAAACTTAAAGTAAAATTCGTCTGCTTTCTTTATGATTTCTTCTTTCTATATTCTTCTCTATTTGAAATTTTTCCATTTTTATTTTTTTACTGCTGCTACCTATCGATTCCTGGTTGATAGCTGTTATTTTGCTTTTTCTGGGTGGTTAATTACACTGCTCTGCATGAAAATCGGCCCTGACACCATTCCTGCTGATTGTTATGTAAAATGACCTCCTTAATCCGAATATGACCCCCGTTTTCCCAATCACCCACCGTTTTCGGGGGAGGTGCCCCCACCTATTTTTATCACTTTTTGATAATTTGGAGGGATGAAAAGAATTATTTTAGCCTTTACATTTCTTCTGAGGGGTTAGAGAGGTGAAAAGTTCTAAAACATGAATATTTGTAGCAAGGAGGTAGATTTTCGGGTGGATTTGCTCCTTTAAATTGAAAAAAATCATTAAAAATGATCGATTTTTCCGTTTTTTTCGCAATTTTTTAACTAATTTTCTAAATATTCCAGCTTCCAGCCCCCTCCATCTGTCCCCGAACAGTCCCAAATAATAAAAATATATAGCAACTATAATAAAAATATATAGCAACAATGATAAATATATATATATATAGCAACAGTTCCGAAGATTCACTGTACCAAGCTGGCGCTCTCAATATTTGGCGCGCATAGGTTTGCACAGGAATTTTTTCTAGACCTGACACCATTCCGGCTGATTCTTATGCAAAATGACCTCCCGCTTTCCCCCATCACCCACCGTTTTCGGTGGAGGCCCCCACCTATTTTTATCACTTTACAAGTTATAAAAATAGGTGGGGACCTCCCCCGAAAACGGTGGGTGATGGGGGAGGTACGGGGGTCATGTTCGGATTCAGGAGGTCATTTTACATAAAAATCAGCAGGAATGGTGTCAGGGCTCGAATTAAAGTTTTTTCTTTACAGACCAGCGCTATTTAAAATTGTATGTTTAACGAGTGGTTTGTTAAATGCCGTTGTATCTTCGTTAAGGCGGCTCCACACATGCGGACTTTGTCGAACCCTTTGCCAAACACCCCATGTGTGCATGGGTCATTTTTGGCAGAGTTTTGCTCATTTACTTGGTTTGCCAAATACACAAATCTTTTCCATCGCTTGTGGAAAAGATTTGTGTATTTGGCAAACCAAGCAAATGAGCAAAGCTTGCCAAAATGACCCATACACACATTGGGTGTTTGGCAAAAGGTTCGACAAACTCCGCATGTGTGGAGCCGCCTTTAAGATGTTTGCTTATAACTTTGTTCAATTTGGGTTTTGCATTTTATCTTTAAAGTATCTATCTTTAGTATTGTTCCTTCTTTAATTTATCAGAGTTCTTTTGCCTCAATTCTTACATTATTATTATTATTATTATTATTATTATTATTATTATTATTATTATTATTATTATTATTATTATTATTATTATTATTATTATTATTATTATTATTATTATTATTATTATTATTATTATTATTATTATCAATTTTTGGGGGATATTTTAGTCACATAACGTTGTTTATTTAATTTCTAAATCTAAATCTACATTTAATCTAAATTTTTTATTGAATTTCTCTAAGCTCTGTTAATATCAGTCAGTAATATACTAAGTTGCACAATATATCTGTTTTATTCTGTTTTTTTCCCTCTTGTTTTTCCATTATTTGGTTATCACATCCTGCATGGAATTTATGGTACTGATATAAAAATTAGAAAAATTTTCCTTTCGAAAAGAAATATATTTTAATTTTTTCCATAAAATAATTGAAAAATAAAATCAGAACAATAACTTCCTTTTGTCATTTAAATAGTTTATAAGAGGCATAAACCTAAAACATTTAATTTGAACACATCTATCTGTTTTCGATTTTTCCTGAGATATTGGCACTCGAATTGGCAATACAAAACAAACGGTTTGTGATAGAATGAGGGTTGTGGAGTCGGAATCGGAGAGTCGGTAGTTTTGAAGAGAGTGGAGTCGGAGTCGGAGTCGGAGTCGGAGTCGGAGTCGGCAATTTTGAAAAGGGTGGAGTCAGAGTTGGAGTCGGTAATTTTGAAGAGGGTGGAGTCGGAGTCGGAGTCGGAGTCGGTAATTTTCAAAAGAGTGGAGTCGGAGTCGGAGTCGGCAATTTTCAAAAGGGTGAAGTCGGAGTCGGAGTCGGTAATTTTGAAGATGTCGGAGTCGGAATCGGTAATTTTGAAGAGGGTGGAGTCGGAGTCGGAGTCAGAGTCGGAAAATTTTTGAACCGACTCCACAACCCTGGATAGAATAGCGATTGAAATTGAATTCGTCCAATCACGTATTTTGATAAAAATTTGACGTAGATCGAAAGAAAATTTAAGAACGTATATTCAAATTTTCCTTCCAAAAATAGAAACTTTTCCTTCAGCAAATTTTACCATCCTAAAGAAACCATTTTATTTCCAAAATTGGTAAAATATTTCCCACTGCCTTTATATTATAAATCTGATTTCTCGCACTTGCATTAATGTTAACCACGATTACTTTGTAATAATGCTTTTCTTGCGTGTATGCATCAATAAGAATATCATAGAGATGTTCGTTCCTCTTTTGTGTAACTAGAAGTTTGTGAATAAGAGTAAAATAGCGCTTAACCCAAAGTTTATAGGGTAAACTTTGCTTAACCTCACGATATTAGTAATTCAATGATGCAATTTGATATTCCTTATATTTATAATGTGTCTTTTAACTTTTGTGAATAAGGAAGCGTATTCCAATTTTAAGGGTATCATTATTTATATAGGTTGAACACTCGTAAATTTATTCTTTAATATAATTTTGTCAATTTCTTCTTACTTCGCACAATCCTATGATATATATATATATATATATATATATATATAGCAAAGAAAATATATATATATATATATATATATATGAAAGAAAGAGTATATATATATATATATATATATATATATATATATATATATATATATATATATATATATATATATAAATATAGAGAGAGAGGGGAGAGAGAGGGAGAAAAAGAGGGATATAGTGAGAGAGAGAGAGAGATATATATATATATATATATATATATATATATAAAGAAAGCATATATATATATATATATATATAGAAGTCATTTCAGTTATATAAGATTGTCTTTTCCTTACCGTGAAGAAAGTAGAATAACATGTAAAAGAATGACTTGTGGTTTAACAGATAAGATTTATGAGGTGAAATGAAAAAAATATGGACATATTTTCAATATAAAAGTGGTTTCTAATAGTGGATATAATTCAAAGTTCTATTTATTTTTCATTCCCTCACCCCTATTGAGAGGAGTAAGTTCTTTAATTAAAGAACTCACACTCAGAACTCAAATTTTTAAAATCAACTTAATTAAAACTCTTTTTGACAGGGGATACAAAATTTCGTCATTTTATTGTACCTATCGTAGTTTTGAGATATAAAAAAAAATAAAAAAAAAAAAATAATTTTTTTCATTTTCTCATAAATTTCTAATGCTGATTCCATATATGTTATCAGTTTTGTACTCATCTAAGTTTTCGAGATATCATGGTAAGTTTTTTTTTTTTTAATTTATATATATATATATATATATATATATATATATATATATATATATATATATATATAGTATATATATATATATATATAGTATATATATATATATATATATATATATATAAATATAAATATATATATATATATATATATATATATATATAGTATAACACATAGAGACCGAGAGAAAGATAGGAATAGAGAAGTGATATAGAGGAGAAAAGGAGAAGGAAGAGAGGAGGAGGAGAGGAGGAGAGGAGAAAGAGGAGGAGAGAGGAGAAAGAGAGAGGAGAGAGAGGAGATAGAGCGTGACAAGAATCAATACTTGGGGGATTTATATTATATGCATTTATCACATATGAATTCTTTTAGTCTTCTTTCTCTCCCCTCTTTTTTTCGAATTATCTTTATCTTTCAATTCTCCTCCTCCACCGCAGTTCTCTCTCTCTCTTTTTAAGTCATTCCCCAGTCCCTTTACGTACTTTGAAAGGGGTTGCCATCCCATTTTTCCCATCACAGCCCCCTGGGCCATCTGGTGTCTCTTCCCGCAAAGGTCTTTCTTTAGCCCACCTCACACTTCTTCCCTGTGGATGAGGGTACAGGATAAAAACTGGTCCCTTCGCCTTTGACTGGGCCGGTATTTGTAGGGGACCCGAACCTCGCCTAACCAGTGTTGGAGGCTGTCCTGCATTTTAGTGTATAATCTTGGGCTCTACGTGAATTTATTTAGGTACCATCTGGTTCACGGATAGGAGCCCGCGTGGAGTTCCGGAAGGATGTTCCGAGGTCACATCCACAGCCTACTGTACTGAATGGGATCTGGGAAGTTGTGTGGGTCTCTAGCATGTGATCTGTTGTGGAGAGAAAGACTACCCTTCCTTATGAAATATCCATCCATTCTGTTATTTACTTTTCTGCTTCATTTGTTTTATTGCTATACCTGATCTAATATTACAGAGAAAAGGTTTGTGGTTTACTTTTCATGAAATTGGCTATTAATGACAATAAGTTATTAAATCAATGCGAGTACAACTACCATCTGTCGGGTTCCCAGCCTGACCCCACCTCGGTCCCTCCTACTCCAAGATCAGGAGTTTTCTCTATAATTTCTTCTACTACACCTGAAAGGCCTCTGAATAACATTAGCGATTCGTCTCCTGGTATACCCTCGACATCCCAGGTGCCCAAACTGTTGGGGAAATTCCGAAAACGTGCCCCGCGTCATAGTCGTTTTCCTTTGTTTACTCCATGTGCTACACCCCCTTCGGGACTGCCAACTGACTCATCATTCCCGATATATTACTTATTGCAATCCACTTCCACCAAAGCTCCTACTGAGCAAAGAACCATTATTCTTAGCTATGCACTTGAAAAGTTGAAGATTCTCCAGTCACGTTAATGAAGAATGGGTCTCTTCTCGTTCAAGCTACTACCCGGAATCAAAGCAATCTTCTCATCCTTAACGTCTTTATGAAACATCTCTTATTTCCACTCCTGATGAAATAAGAAACACATTCAAAGGCACTATTTATTCTTTAGAACAGATTAACGAAGATATTCCTGTCATTTTAAGAAATCTCCAGCAGAAAAGATTTCCTATTACAAACATTTACAGATTTCCCCATCGTCGGGACTCGCCTGATACCCCAAATCCTCGGTTACTGCTGACCTTTAGTACCCCTTTTCTACCTTCAAAGGTCAAAATAGGGTTCACAAGCTACAGTGTTCGTACGTTTATTCCCCGACCCAGACGTTGCTTTAAATGCCAGCGGTTTGGTCATCCCCGAAATACTGTGAGAGACCGCATGGCATGTGCCCAGTCTGCGAAGAAAAATTTCACATTCCCAGTGAAAACACACCACACTGCAAAAACTCTGGAGGACCCCACAGTGCCTCTTTCTTAAAAAGCCAGTCTTACCTGTTTGAACAGGTTCTGGAGTTATGCACCTTACAAAAATTGAGCAGGAGAGATGCCATACACCAGCTCAAAGACAAATATCCTACAAGCCAAAGGCAATCTTATGCTACAATTGTAGCAACCCCCTGCCACCGCGTGTTAATCCACCGACACAACTCCATTCCAGTAGAACTCTTCTCCAAAATCCTAGCTAAACTCAGGCAGTTAATGTAACCTGCCCGCCTGCATTGTCTATACCACCGACTTCTCAAATAGTCCCACATCAGCCCTTGATTCAATCTCCCGTCCTAAATGACATCAAGAACCCATCCCCGAATACTAGTTTTCAACTAACCAACAATGAAACTAGGTTGGTTCATCTAACCTAAAGTTTGGAAAACATTTCCTGCCAAGACACTCTGTCCCATACCCTCCCGATGAGTTCGACAAACTCACATAAGAGGCCTGCATCTATGTCCCCTAATCAGCCTCCCACCATTAGTCAAATTTTTGAAAAAGATGTTCCTAAGCACAAACAAAAGATTAATCAAAAAGCTAAAGATTTTTCGTTAAAATACAAAACATCCGAATTTTTAAAGCAAACCACACTGACCTCAGATGTAAAAAATGCAACTCAGAAGAGACCTCACCGTAAGTCTACTCCTGAGACAAAAGCAATGATTTCAATAGATTGTACCCAAACAATAACAGCTATCGAACAACCCACCAACCAACCCCTTTATAGTTTGCAAGATTATTCCAGCTCTTCTGAATCTTCCTATAACTCATCTTCCGAATTTCCTATCTCAGCACTCCCTAAAGGATTTTATGCCTTGGCGGATGAAATGGATAATAGTTCTCAAATAGAAATTGATGTGACGACCCACTCTCTTTCTAATGCTTCCAGCGCTTCCGAGAGGTGAATGGAAAACCGTTCAAAGCAAACACCGTAAACGCTCCAAGCGTTCTGGATCTGTTGGAGACATGAAAGTGGACCCAGAGGTCTCCCATCTTAACTCAAATTGTCCAGTCTCCCAAAATCACCCACCTGATGACTTGCTGACAAAAGCTCCAGTATTAGACTTTGTTAACCCAACGGATCCAAATATAGCAACTCCAGCCCATTTTCAAAAAGATGACACTTTTCTGGTGATACTTTCTCCACCACTTCCATGGAAACAGCCCCATATTCCCCACACATTTCTGAATATGATTGCTTGGCAGATACTGATATCACTCCCATTCCTAAACATGAGCACTCTGGTTGCTCTTCCAACGACCAACCTAGTCCACATAATAACATGGACATGGTTGAACTCAACTTACTTCGATTTCATGGCGAAATGCGTCCTCCAAATACCACAGAAAACTTCCCCCCCAAAACCGGTCTTACAACCCAAATCTCTGCTGTACAACTATTCCTTACCACCAGGATTTATTGCTTCTCCTCGTCGGGACCCCATGTCTCAGCCTTTCCTCCTCTTTTGTATCCACCTCTTACACTACCCCTAGTCACATAGAGACAATTGTCTCAAAAAGACAATCCTTATAATATTCATAACAACACAGAATGGCCACCTTCCTTCAATGGAATTTTTGTGGCTACTACTCTGTTTGAAGAACTTGTTCAACTAATAAACATATGCATACCAAAGTGCATATGTTTGCAGGAACTTCGACTAAGTAATCGCGACTTCTTAGAACAGTCAGAATTTAAATCATCGCTAACCTCTATAGAAAGAGGTGACAACGATAGGGAAAGGTGCAGGAATACTCATTCATAAATCTGTTCCCTATTCTCTACTCCCTCTTCAAACTAGACTTCATGCAGTGGCGGTACGAATTCATCTGTCCACCGATCTCACCGTCTTCTCAATCTACTTGGCTTCGAATAGTGAGTTTACTAGGGCCAACTTAGCTGATCTTTTTTTTTTTTTTAAAGCAGCTCTCCACTCCAGTTGTTATATTTGGAGACTTTAACCTTCCCCACCCTTTATGGGGAGACTCTGTCACCTCGTCTAAGATCCTTGATTTTAAGATATTCAGTAGTGGAGAGGAATTTAGATGTAGTTGGCATATTCCAATTATATTTCAAATAGAAAGCGCCATACCCAAAGCATTAATTTCCGTACATTTCAACAGTTAAAAAAAGAAATTCAAACTTAATTTTAAACATTTCCAACATATCTTTATTTAGACTGATATTTTGATAGCAGACTTGTACAATTAATTCTTCATTTCTTTAGAAAGACTGGCCACTGACTTCCAAACTGATATGAATGACAACAGGAAACAGTAAGCGATATATTTTGAAGGTCCCTTATAAGTGCAAAGAATCAGTGAAGAGTTATATGAATATTCTTTAAAATTATGAGTTTATTAAGGATAAAATCTCCTGGTTTAAGAGATTTCAAATTAAACTGAATTAACAATTGTAGTATATAGTCATTATCATGTTTTATTAGCAATTATATTCATCTATTAAATCTACATTTAGCCAAGAGGCGACAAACTTTTTACAATAATTAGAAATATTGCATAAGGGATTAGAGATATGGAAAAAAAATCAAAAATTTGGACGAGTAAAATGGAATGTTGTATCATTCATACTTATATCTCAGATCATTCATTTTGTGCTTTCAGAATACTTTCATTGGTTTCAAACGAATTATGAAGACTTGAAGCCTAATATTTTTGACTTTAATAATTGCTGACACTGAATTAGCAACAAAAGATTAAAAAACTTTTTTTTGCATTTGCGCAGTGTTCAATGGGACTTAATGGAAATCCTTAACTTTAATAATAAGTTTTCACTTCTTTTTGCAATTCAAACTATCATTTAATTATAGAGACTATATAACATCAATTGTGCTTTATAAATGAAAATCTTTAATTCTTTCATGATTGACGAAACAAAAGTCGAAATTTTTAATGACCGATATTGACCTATGTCTTCCGAAACTATGACAAAATCAAAATATAAAAAAAATTAACTCAAAACAAATTTTTATAATATTAATTTATAATTAAATATCAGAAGTACCTACTAGCCTTTTCAAACTTTTCTTACCTGTGACATGCATCACTTCAAAAACAGGGTGAAAATCCTTTCCTCAAATAATTTAGTTAAACCCAAGTATTATAATTTATGGCTTAAAATAAACAAACTGTCAAAGCACTTGCCAAAATATCTATTAATCATAAAATATTCGAACCATCATAATCACTCTTCTAATATGTAATACCTGCAAGCATGTATCTAAGGTATATTATTGTCAATCCTATTATTTTTAGCATGTAATTAACATATTCATGACGCTGACAGTTGTTTTCTAATTATCATCACGTTCCCAATGATGATTACATTTTATAAACTGTCACACAACATTTGTAAAGAGAAGTTATATTCATAACAACGTCTGACAACAAAATTTATCTCACTTGCAATTGTCAAGGATAAAAAATATAAAGTCAATATTTATGTAATGATAATAATTTAATATAAAAATTAATACTAATAATTAAATATATGAATAAATCATTAATATATATAAAAATAATAAATATATATTATTTAAATATATAAATTACAAGTTTATAGTTTTTAGTTAAAAATAAATTTATTTTTAAAAGTAATATAACACTCAAAAATTATAACACATACTAACAATGAATTTCATTAAGTTTTTAATCACCAGTTTTATAATAGGGATAATAAATTTTAATCCTTTCTATAAACATTATTATTTTATTGTTGTATATTATTATTAATCGTATATTTAATAATTATTATTATATTATTTAATTTAAGAGTAATTATTTATAATATTTATTATATATTTTTATTATTATTTTAATTAATTATATATATAATAATTATAATATTTATTTTATTTAATTTATATAATTTATTTATTAATTATTTATTAATATATTTATATATTATTATTATTATTATTTATTATATTATTATCTAATTAATTTATATTATATTTATATTACTATATTATTTATATTAAATTATATTTATATAACATATATATTAATATATTATAATAATATATATATATATATTATAATAATATATATTTAACATCAAAAAATAATAAAAAAAAAAAAATAAAAAAAAAAAAATAAAAATATAAAAAAATATATATAATATATAATATATACTATATATATATATAGTATATATATTATATATTTATATATATATTATATATTATTATATATATTATTAATAAATAATTATAATATATATATATTATATATAATATTAAAGTAATATATATATATATATATAATATATATATATTATTAATATATATTATTATATTATATTATATTATATATATATATATATTATTATATAATATAATATATATATACTATGGTATTGAATCTTATATATATATATAAGTAATAAGTTAGTTGGCTATGGGATGACTTTTGTGGTACTTCTTTTACGTTTTCTATCGTTATTTTTATCCTACCGTTTAAAAACTTATAAATAGAAATAATAGTGTTAATGTGTTTGTTATTAATTATTTTTATTTTATGTTTAATTATTATTGTTATTTTTTTTTTATAATCACTATAAGGTTTGTGTATGACTATATATATATAGGTAATCTCTGTACTGAAATTAAGTAAAAATAACGTATATAAATTTAGTTTTCACTGTTTTTAGTATGTTTTACATAATGTTTTTGTTTTTTAGCATAGCTTATTTCTGTAAAACCGGAAAGCTGTGAATTAAATATATTGATTAATGTAATATTTGGAGAATGGGATTATTTGCTAATTAACTTAATATTTATAGTTTAATTATTTTATATTTATTTACTTCTGTATTTTATATGCAAATTATATAATATTTATACTTACATTCTTTTTAAATTCATCAATGGAATGGATTTACAAATAAACTTATAATTAAAATTGTAATTTTTAAATATGCTGACTTATTTTTTGCATATTTGTTTTTATGTATTTCTTTTTTTTTTTTTTTTTGTGTGGTGTTGTGTGTGTGGTGGTGTGTGAGAACCATGCTCAATTAAGAGAGTTTATTTAAAACGTAAGTGTTTGGTGTGACAAATAGTGTTGTTTAAGTATTTATTATATCAATTCTAACCATAACATAACGTTTTTAATTGAAATACCTTTTATCATCGTTCTCATTGTTTTGTAACTCATTTGATTTTTATTTACTTTATCTAGGTAAAAATGAACCATCTACGAATCATTTAATAAATTATTCTGTATTATACAAACAATACAATGAGATTAAATTATATGCAACGGGATAAGATAAAGACTACTAGCGTTCTATAATCATATACATATTAAAGCTTTTTATAATATCACTTTAGAGAAAGATATTCAATGTTAGAAGGAGGGTTCTGAATTTACTACTCGTTAGCATATAAAAGTATGTTGAATACATAATTTGTACGTAATAGTATATTATTAAAGTGGAATTATTTTTATTAATGCGATGTTATCGACAGAATATATTAATGAAGAACGAAATACAAAATAATCTATTATACTTGAGGAATATAATAAGCCATCAAATAATATAAATTGAAGAAGATAAAGAGGATTGGAATAAGGGGATCTTTTTTATTTTATACAATTGTTAGAAGATACATTGATAATATATATAATTACGTATTTTTTATATATATATATTGAGTATTAAACAATTACGAATAATATATTCTATATAATGTTATTGGGTTTTGTTATTTTATATATATAGATATATATATATTATATTAATGGCCTATGTTGTTTTCTATTATATTTATTAAGGTTTGTTTACTTGTCATTCATTTTCTTGTTTGCTTATTTTTATATTTTTGTATTTTAATTCTTTTTTAGATATAGTATAGTGGTTTTTATATTTTCACAGATTACTTATTAGCTTCATTATTATTTTATATTATTATATATATTATTCATTATTTATATATTATTATTATAACTTATTATTATAATTAAATTATTATTACAATATTTATTATTATATTTATTTAATATTTATTTATTTTATTAATTGAGCAAGTATGAGGAGTAGACAGTATGGAATGAGAGATGTAGAAGAATGAGTAAGTATGTAGTAGTCATTTATTAAGTGTATTAGATTTTTTTATTTCATATTGATATATATTTTTTCGACTGGTAAACTCACCAGGTTATTTTATATAAAGGCTATTATGTAGGTGGAATTATAATTTAATATATGGGCCATGTAGTGGAGTTCTTATTATGTAAAATTGTACTACTTCTATGAAGCCAGGATGTTATTATTCCAATCGGAAACCAACTGTAATAGTTAATATGAAAACTATAGAACACCTAAGAGTTATAAAGATGATTTAAATGTAAACCTCTTTTTCATATATAATGAATATATACTCAAAAGACCTTTCACCTCTTTCTAAGAAGCCACCTTAAAATTTAATACACTACAGCTCCCTACTCCCTACAACGGACAAATAACATTACTTTGTTTCAATATCAATATATATCTGTATCACTCTAATTAATAACTCATATCAAACTTCTTCACGTTTCCTCTTGAGTTTTTGATAAGAAGAACTCCCTTTTTTTTATTTCATTAATATCATTTATTTCATTAGATTCTTCTATATTAATTACTTATTATATATATTGAGTTAATATTACGCATAACAAAGATCACTTTAGCAACGTAAGGATCTACTTATGAAAAATTAAAAATATCTTAGCTAGCCCAAATTAACGGAAGTGCGTTGCTCTCCTCTTTTATATATTAATATGCAATTTTTATATTTCTATATATTCTAAAATATATAACAAATAATAATATATATTATGTATTTAAT
This sequence comes from Trachelipus rathkii, assembly GCA_015478945.1. Classification (NCBI taxonomy): domain Eukaryota; kingdom Metazoa; phylum Arthropoda; class Malacostraca; order Isopoda; family Trachelipodidae; genus Trachelipus; species Trachelipus rathkii. The sequence goes on along the minus strand of JABUQX010065517.1, from coordinate 118,107 downwards.
GCTTAAACGTTTAAAAAAATGCATTTTATGCTCTGGAAACTTAAATATGGAAAGAAAAAAAAATAAAACTATATTATATTATATATATAATTATATATCATTAATATATATATATATATATATATATATAAATAATATAAATATAATATATAATATCTATAATATATATATATTAATAATATAGTATATATACATTATATATTATATATTATATATATATATATTAACATATTATATATATATATATACATATAATATATTTATTAAATATATATATATTATATATATAATTATATATTATATTATATATATATATTATATATTAATATATATAATATGATTTAATATATATTAATTCTAATAACATATATATCTGGAAAATTTAAATAACTCTTATATACAATTTCCGTTAACATACAAATCTATATATATATATTAATATATATATATATATATATTAATATATATCTATTATATATATATATTATTAATTATTATATATATAATATATTATATTAATATATATATATAATATTTATATATTATATTATATTATATAATAATAATAAATATATATATAAAGTATTCATACATATTAATATATATATATAATATAATATTATAATAATAATCTATAAATATTATCATATATATATATAATATATATATTATATATATTAATATATATTTAATATATATATATCTTAATATATATTTATATATATATATATATACATATATATAGAAAATGATTATCATTTTGAAATTGATTAAAGATAGAATAATAGATGAATTAGAAATAGATAGATATATAGATTAACTGAAATAGATTAGAATTAATGAAATTTTTAAGGAATTTTAAATGATTGAATTAAGATAGATAGCTAGATGATTAGTTAAGATAAGATAGATTGGTTGTATTTATTAATTAGAATAAATATTAAAATATTATATATTTATATTATTAATAATTATAATATATAATAATTAATAATAAATATAATAAATAATAAATTGAAATAATCATATAAATCATAAATAATAATATATATAAATAATATTAAATAATTAAATATAATTAATATATAATATATAAATTAAATAATATAATAATGAAATATGATTAAGATAATTAGATAGATATAGTAAAATAGATGATATAGATAATAGACTAGATATATCCGAATAATTCTACACCACATTATCGTCTAAAGATAAGTTTACTATATTAGTCCCAATAAATAGAGGCTTGGTACGTCACATTAAACCAATAAATATTGACAAAGATGTAAATAATTTAATGTGAGCATTTATATAAAAAAAAAACATAGTAACCTAATCTAATAGGTTATAAAATATACGCAATATAAATAATTAATAAATGTTACTTATTAATATATATATATTTATTAATATATATATATATATATAATATATAATTTAATATATATTATAATATAAATATTATATATATAATATATATATATATTATTATATAATATATATATAATTATATTATTAATATAATAATTATATCTAATATATATTATATATTATATATATAATAGATTATATATATTATATTACAATAATATAATTATATATAATATATTATATATATATTAATTAAATATATATTTAATAATGACGTGAATATAGTTAGTAACGAAAATAAAATTGAATATAACCTGATTAATAAAAATAATAAAATAATTAATTTATAAATAATAAAGATAATAATAGATAATAGTTTGTATTAAAAATTAAAATTAAATAATCAAGACCAATAATATCCAATTGCCAAATAAATACTAATTAATATTAAATTATCCCATAAGTAAAAATAATAAAATTAAAATTTATATAAAATTCATTAAATAATAATAATATTAAATACTAAATATATAAATAGTGAAAAATTAATAATAATAATAATATACATAAATAATATATTATAATATAATAATTAATATTAAATATAAATAATAATATAATAATTAAATAATTAATATAATTAATATATTAAATAAAAATATAATTAAATAATTAAATTATATAATATTATTAATATATAATAAATATATAATTAAATAATAATAATATATTAATATGATAATAATATATAAATAATTAATATAATAATATTTTATTTATAGATTATGTAAATCTTATAATAATATAAAAATATAAATTAATTGATAATACAAAAAAATAAAAGTAAGATAACACCATATTAATAATGAGGGTAGCTTTTATTAATCACTCAATCTATATACTAATGAAAGGTTGTATAAACACATACATGGGGGGGATAATCCAGAATTCATAGGAATAATATCGAAATATTACTAGGGTCATCGTGAATCTAAACTACTCATTATACTCCGGCCAATTATTCCAATTCAAGTGATCTCAATGATTACATATGTTTTTTTTATATATTTTATTTATTCCTCTATTTTTTTCCAGAGTTATAGGTAATATTATTATTAATTAATTAATCTACTTTATTTAAAGATTAAAATGCTAATGATTTAATAATTATATTATTATTTATTATTATGATTTAATTATTAATAAATATAATAAATTATAATAAATAAAATAATATATTACAATATGATTGAGATTTAAGATAAATTTTAGAATTTTAAAACTATAATAATAATATAATATTAAATTAATTAATATAAATTATAATAATAAATAATATAATTATAATAATAAATATAATAATATTATAAAATTTAAGCATCATATGACTTAATTACTTCACCTATTATTTTTGACACATCATTAATGGTTCCTGTAATTATATTTTAAATATTATTTAATTATTAACTTAATATTTTAGTTAATTTAATTATTTAATTAGTAATTTTATAGCTTATATTGTTGGTATTATTTTAATGCTCTGATAATAATGAATTATAATAATAATAAATATATAATAATTATATAATAATTAAAAATATTATATAATTATAATAATAATTAATTAAATAATAATTAAATTAATAATTAATAATAATAAATTATATAAATTAATATAATAATATAAATTAATAAAATATAATATATATAATATAATATATAGTATATAAATA
>JABUQX010065517.1:97500-100000 GCA_015478945.1 Trachelipus rathkii | reverse complement strand
TATTATTATTATTATTATTATTATTATTCTCCTCCTTATTAAAGCCCTTGAGGTCATTATTATTAAAGCAATTACAAAAATAAAATTATTATTATTATTATTATTATTATTATTATTATTATTATTATTATTATTATTATTATTATTATTATTATTATTGGTGTTACCTTCATTACTGTAATTATTATTTTATTTTTGTTGAAAAAATTTGGCTCCGTACTATATCTATAAATATTGATATTAATATGTAATTCTAATAGTATTAAAATTGGTTTTGGTATTACATTTTGCTCAATCCTTATACCCAATTCCTTAAATTTAAGAACAACGGTATTATTTTGGGGGCTCAAAGGGACTACAGATTGTGTTGCAATTAGTGTTTCCCATTTGTAAAACCGCTATTTTAATATTGTATTCTAACATGTAAAAATTAATAATGTATTTTGTTCATTTGCTGAGTAAATTGTTTTGATTGATTGATTACACTGAACGACATGTGAAATTTTGTTAAATCAATATCATGAACTGTTTCTTATGTATTTCGGTACGCTGAAAACGAATATAACCTCCAAATTTGCACAACGGGCTTAGTTTTTTTGTAATTTTACATATTTCATAAACTAACAATATAATTCACAGAGTGTAAAATGTCTTGTTTTGTTTAACTATTTTCTTGCGATTTTATGAAAAAAAGGTGATCGCCAGCAATATAAAGCGTATAATAAGTAGGAACCAAAAAATAGATAAAATAAACGCCAAACATGATAAAACATGTTTAGCGAACTCGATAAAAATAAACCTCGGTCCGACGTTTTTCATGAGTCATTTGCCTTCAGTTTGTATCTGGACGTTGAATGTGAAGGCAAAGATATCACTATATATAATATTATTTCATATATATATAATAAAATATATATATATATATATAATTAAAGAGTAATATATATAAATAATATATATATAAATATAAAATTATATATATAATATATATAAAATAAAAAGAATATATATATAAGAATATATATATATATAAATAAGAATATGAAAATAATAAAAATAATAATATATATATATATTATAATGATATATAGAGGTAACAAAGATATATATATATATATAGCATATATAGGTATATATATATATATATATATATATATATAAGAAAGAAAGAAATATGTTATTGAGATATGTATATATATATATATATATATATATATATATATATATATATATATATAAAGTATATATATATATATATATATATATATATATATATATATATATATATATATAAAAGCCTATACTGATATACGTTCAAATTGTTTAATTTCACTTACAGATCAGATACCTTAATTAAAATGCCACGAAATTGTAAAAATGATCCAAACAAATTTTGTTACATTTGTGGTGAGGTAACGTTGAAGTCCCAAATGAGGAATATTACTCCCTTAATAAAAAAAAGCATATAAACTTTATTTTGAAATTAAGCTTGGTGATCAAGATAAATCTTGGGCACCTCATATTTGCTGTGCGTCTTGTGTAACATTACTTAGTGGTTGGCTTAACGGACAGTCCAGACATATGCCATTTGCAATTCCAATGGTATGGAGGGAACCAAAGGATCACGCAATGGACTGTTATTTTTGCATTACAAAAATTGCTGGAATAACAATCAAGACCAAGAAGACCATTAAATATCCAAACCTACCTTCGGCTATTAGGCCTGTTCCTCACAGCGAAGAGCTTCCTATCCCTGCACCACCTGAAAATGTGAATCTCCTGTCAGAAAACTCCGACGAAGAAGATTTACAATTACGTCCAGAAAATGACGACTTTGAAGACCTTGATTATGATGGAATGTCAACAGAACCTCATAGAATTAATCAGCATGAACTCAATGATCTAGTTCGCGATCTATCATTGTCAAAGAAACAGGCAGAACTATTGGCATCTAGATTAAAGGGTTGGAATCTCCTTGAGAAGGGAACTACAATTTCCTCTTATCGGCGACGCGAAGAAGAATTCCGACGCTTTTTCTCGGTAGACGGCAATTTAGTGTATTGTACTGATGTTGATTCATTAATGAGAGAATTAGGAGACTGTCATGATCCTAAGGAATGGAGATTGTTTATAGATTCTTCTAAACTCAGTTTAAAAGCAGTGCTTCTTCATAATGAAAATGTGAAACCTTCGACTCCTATTGCCTATGGAGCCCATATGAAAGAGACCTACGACAACATGAAAATTTTGTTATCGAAAATACGATACGAACAGCATTCTTGGAATATATGCGGCGATTTAAAAGTTATAGCACTTTTGTTAGGTCTCCAACAAGGATATACTAAATTTTGTTGTTTCCTATGTGAGTGGGATAGCAGAGATCGCAAAAATCATTTTGTCAAGAAGCAATGGCCTAAAAGAAATCTAATACCTGGAAATAAAAATGTAATTTTTCAACCACTTGTGAAACCTGAACTCGTATATCTTCCTCCTTTGCACA
>JABUQX010065517.1:85000-90000 GCA_015478945.1 Trachelipus rathkii | reverse complement strand
GAAATGTGTGTGCGCTGGAGTGGAAAGGAATGAGTGGGGGAGAGAAGGAGCTGCGATTCTGATGAGTGACCTGTGGCGCATAGCTATGGTAGATTTTGTTTGTGTGAGTACTAGAATTCTAATGGTTAAATTGAAGTTTGAAAACGTCAAGGTATGTGTGACTGTTTCATATGGTCCATCTATATTTGATGCTGAGGAGAGTGGATTTTCTGGGATAATATGAATAATGTTTTGGATGGGGTGAGTAGGAACTTTAAATTGATTGTGATGGGCGAACATAAAAGTTGGATAGGTGAAAAAAAAGATTGTATAACAGGTGGTTTTGGAGTGACGGGAGAAAATGAGAATGGTAGGAAGGTGATTGATTTTTGTGAGGAGAGAGGTGTGTTTTGTAAGTACTACTTCTTCAAACGCAAGGGTATCCATAAGTATACTAGAGTTAGTGTAGGTAGATATGGTATAGAAGTGAAAAGTATGATTGGTTTTGTGTTGGTGAAAAAGGAGATGTTAAAGTATGATGGATATAAAATCAGTGAAGGGGTTAGGGATGTGATAATCGAATCATTAGGTTATTTTATGTAAGATTATGTTAGTGGGGTCTTGGATGGAAAGGAAACTGATAAGGAAGAAGGTGGGAAGAATTAAGAGTGAGAAGTTAAGTGAACAAGGTAACAAGGAAAAATATTTAAGAGCGCTTGCAAATAAATCAGCTGAATGTGAGCAAGATGAAACTGATCAAATCTAGACGCAAATGAAGGAAGCGTTTTTTAGTAGTGCAAGAGAAGTATATGCATGTGCTAAAGTAGGAAGTATGAATGTTAACAGTGAGTGATGGAATGAAGAGATAATGCAAGCGGCTAAAAGTATAGAAGAGGAGTGGTTGAATGTACTAAAAGATAATGATGAGGTTTCAAAAGAAAGATGCTTAGAATTATATAAGAAAGAAAAAAGGAAGACTAAATGTTGTATAGCTAGGATGAAAATTGAGGTAAATGAACAGTTTGGTTGGAAGATGAATGTGGACTTACTAGGGAAAAGGAAGCTGTTTTGGAATTAAAAGCAATAGGTGAAGAATGAGAATAAGGCGAATCTGCATAGAATAAAAAATAGGGAAGGTGCTTTCGTAACTGATGAAATGGATGTGAAGAGAGTGTGGAGGAAACACTTTGAAAATCTGCATAACATTGGCAGTAATGAATAGGTGATAATGAATGTGTATGGGTTTGATGGTGCAAGAAGAAATAGGTATCCTGTGGATGAGGTAATTAGTAAGGAAGAAGTAATGGGGAGAGTGAGAAAGTTGAAGAATGGTAAATATTCAGTCATAGATGGAGTTGCTGATGAAATGATCAAGAATGGATGTAAGATGATGATTAAATGGATTTGAAAGTTGTGTAACTAAGCTTTTATGGAGGGTATAGTTCCGAGGGATTGGAGAAAGCATTAATAGTATTCTTAAATTAGGGTAAAGGGGATAAGGGGTACTGTAGGAACTATAGGGGAATTAGTTAATTGAGTATTGTAGGGAAGTTATATGCTGGTGTTTTGGTTGAAAGAGTACGTAGAGTGACTGAGGGACTGATTGGTGAAGAACAACGCTCATTTAGAAGTGCTAGAGGATGTGGGGATAAAATTTTTACATTGAAACAAATGATTGAGAAAGTGAATGAGAAGAAAAATAAATTTTATTTAGGTTTTATGAATTTGCAACAGGTTTATGATAGGATTAATTGGGAAGCATTGTGGCTGGTGTTAGTGATGTATGCTGTCGGTGGTTGGCTCCTGAATTGAATCAAAAGTATGTATAACGATAGTGAAGTGCATGTAAGAATAAATGGAGTTGAAAGTGAATGATTTAATATTAATAGCGGAGCGAGGCAGGAATGTGTTATGTCTCCTTGGTTATTCAATTTGTATATGAATGGGGTTTTGAAAGAATTAGAGGCAGGGTTGGCAGGGGAAGGTGTCAGAATGATAGAGAATGGAGGAGAGTGGAGGGTGCTCTACGTATTATATACGAATAATTTGGTTTTGTGTGGCGAATATGAAGAGAGTTTGAAAGGATTATAAGAGGGGTTTGACAGGGTGTGTAAAAGGATGGGTTTGAAAGTAAATGTAGATAAGAGCAAGGTTATGGTTGTGAGTGAGGGTAGTCCGATGTGTATAGATATGTTAGATGGTGAGCAACTGGAACAAGTGTGTGTGAGTTCAAATATTTAGGATATATGTTTGATGAAAAGGGAACAGATGATGCAAAGTGTACTAGGAAAGTTGTGAATGGTAGGAAAGTGACTGGTGAAATTAAATCCTTGGTGGATGTAAAAGGATAAGTCTTGAGTGCGTCAGGGCTTTGTAAGAGGGTATATTGTTTCCTGTGTTAATGTATGGTAGTGAAACTATGGTCTGGAATACGAAGTGTAGATCTTAGGTGCAATATGTTCAGAGGAATAATCTTAGGGGCGTGTTAGTTGGGAGAAGAATTGATAAAATGAGGAATGAACGCATTAAGGAGTTGTGTGGTGTAAAGAAAGGCGTAAATGAGAAAACAAACGATAGTTCTACATTGAGATGGTCTGGTCATATAGAAAGGATGGATGATAGTCGGTTATTTAAGCAGATGTATATTGGTGAGTATGCTGGGAATAGACCGGCTGGGAGACCGAAGAAAAAGTGGATTGAATCAGTAAAGGAATGCCTGAAGGAGAGGAATGCGAGTTTGGCAAAGTATAGAAAGAAAAGTGCACAGCAGGAGTAAATGGCGTGGTTTGGTTGTGGGTCTGGCCCAGGGGATGAAACCCACATCGACGAGATACCACAGCGAAGGTTCGTCTCGGTCTCGTGAAACCCTAGGGTACATTTTTCTTACTGCGACGAGTTCTCATTTAAGGATATAAAGGGGACGGTAAGTGGGGGGTGGCATTCTTTTCGATTTGCTTAATGTTATTCTACTACTTTTCTGTTTCCGTTATATGCGACGTACCTCACCTCCAATCTGGGGAAAGGAAGTTGTGGATAATCATATAATATATACCTCTCACACTGTATATATATATATATATATATATATATATAATATATATAAATATAACATATTTGTAAAAATATATATATATATATATAATATATATATATATATATATATATATATATATATATATATATATATATATATATATATCTTCTCACCTTTTCTCACAGACTCCTGTAAGCGTGAACGCTTGTCAGCTGTTCTTAACGAAACCCTTCACCGCGTTCGTTCTCATGTTCCCACTCCATCTGGTTCTTGGTTGTCCCACACTGCATTTCCATCTGGCCTCCATCTGTAGTACCTCTTCGGGTATCTATCCTCATTCATCCTCATCATATGTCCGTACCATCGTAGCTGTCCCTTTTCAATAAAACTCAGTATACTCTCCACCCCCAGCTCCTCTCTTATATCATCATTTCTCATTCTATCCCTCCTCGTAACTCCCTTTATGGATCTCAACACCCTCATTTCACACGCTTGTATCTTACTCTTAGTTTTTGTGGTTAAAGCCCACGCTTCGCAACCATACGTTAGTATAGGTCGTAGTATACACACGTATATTACTATTTTCACCTTTCGAGGGACATTTCTGTCTCGTATTAACGGATATAGCAATCTTAATGTATTATTAAACTTTTCTATTCTACTATTCAATTCTATGTTAATAACATTTCCCGCCCCGAAACAAACTCCAAGGTATTTAAACTGATCAACCTGCTTCAATTCTTGATCCCTCACTCTAATATTCATTTCCTCCTCCTCTTTACTTATCAACATCACCTCAGTCTTCTCCTCATTTATCCTCATTCCTCTCTCCCTCAACTCCTCATCCCACACTACAATAAATCTCTGCAGAGCCTCCCTTGATTCCGCCACCAACGCAAGGTCATCTGCGTATCCAAAGACAGTTCCCTCCACTCGTCTCTGGACCATTTTTCCACAATAATCCATGAACAGGATAAACAAAATCGGAGAGAGAACACTACCCTGTTTCACCCCCGTATCAACCTCAAACCAATCTCCATCGTCCATCTGGGTCTTCACTTTGCATAAACTATTCGTATAAGTGCTCTTTATTGCTCTTCTTAGTTTTTCCGGTATTCCATACTCTCTCGTTCTAAGTATATTCCACAGGACCCCTCTCGGTATACGATCAAAAGCCTTCTCCAGGTCTACAAATGCCAAATACATCTTTCTGTTAAATTCCCAACCCTTTTCACATACCATCTTTAAAGCGAATATCAAATCAATAGTTGATCTATTTGGTCTAAAACCATGTTGCCACTCGTCCATTTTATCTTCTACCCTCTCTCTCAATCTTTTTTCTAATATTCGTTCATATACCTTTGCGATATGTGGTGTCAAAGCAATTCCTCTGTAATTTCTACAGTCTGCCTTATCCCCTTTTTTAAAAATTGGGCATATTACTGATCTGTTCCATTCTTTAGGTGTCCTTTCTTCTCGCCAGCACTTATTCATTAATTCTTTCATCCATACACTTCCTTCTCCTCCCACATTCTTCAAGATTTCCGCCGGTATCATATCTTCACCCGGTGCTTTCCCGTTTTTCATCTTCCTCAAGGCATATGCCATTTCTTCGTCCGTGATCTGCCACTCATCCTCCACCACCTCCCCATGGTTCTCCACTTCATGCATATCCTCCTCCTCCACATCATTTGGTATATTCAGCAAATCAACAAAATAATTCTTCCATCTTTCTCCAATCTCTTTCGGGTCCGTTAACAACGTTCCATTCTCATTCTTTATTGCATATGTTGGAGGTGCTGTTCCTTTCCTATAGTTTTTTGCCATATTAAATATCAATTTTCTAGTACCCGCAAGGTCCTCTTCCAGATCTCTACCAATCTTCTCCCATGTATTTTCCTTTTCCATTCTTTTTATTCTCTCTGTTTCATTTCTCACAGTTATATATGCTTCTCTATCCTCCATTCTTCTTGTCTTCATCCATCTT
>JABUQX010065517.1:62500-70000 GCA_015478945.1 Trachelipus rathkii | reverse complement strand
TGGTATTATTTATAACTTAGCAAAGTTAACATATATTTTTTATTTCAAAAATTAATTTTCAACTCAGAAAAAGTTTCTATTTTCGTATCGAAAAATTGCATTACGTATTCATAGTAGAAATATTCATATTTATACTGTGACGTATTGTTCTTAGAAAGATCGATATTTTCAATATCGATAGTGGAGCGATATTGCTTTGTTCGATATTTGTATCGAGTATGTATCGATATATCGATTACATATCGATATTATAAATTATTCTCGAAGGCTGAATGTAAATTTAAGTGTGAATTTTGTTAAATTGAAATGGATTTTAAGCATTTCTAGTGTAAATATATTATAAAAAGTGATAGTGTTAGTAATTGGTGATAGGATAGTTTATAATAATCATATATTAAAGCAAATTTATGCTAAAATTAGAAATTAAGTTTGTTTACAAGTAGTACATGCTGCGAATAGGCTATAGCTATTGAAAATTATAAAGCTGCCTATTTAATGAATTTGGATTTCATTTATTGGTTAAGAAAATTATTAATATTAAGGTATAGTAATTAAATTATGCTACAAATAGTAAATTTTATTATAGGCTAAGTTGATATACCTAATCAAAATTATGGGCCTAACTGATGAAGAAGCTCAAGCTTTAAGCTCTTGTAAAGCTTCTGTTAAAGCTTTGATAAGAAAAAGAGCTATTTCTAAAGCAAAAATTACTAATAATTTAAAAAAGTTAACTGCTTTTGGTAATGAAAATAAATTAACAGAGCCTCTATTTAGAGCTGTAAATACTGACATTGAGAAAGAAGTCTATTCTATTAAAAGTTTGGATGAAGAGATTGTCATACTGTTGTCTGATAATAATGTAGATAATTTAGATCCTTCTTATTTTAAAACTGAGCTTGAAGGTCAAGTAGATTACCATTTTGAGTTGTCAGCTGAGTTATTGTCCTTTGAAAAATATTTTCCTAAAGAAATTGTAAAAATAAATGAGAGTGTAAATACTGATAATTTTTTGGATTTAATAAATAAGGTTAATATAAATGATTCTAAACTGCCTCAGTTGCAGTGCGAAGTTTTTGATGGATTGGGAAAGAATAAATTACTTTTTTCCAATTTCCTTAATAAATTTAATAATTTAATCGGTAATAAGAGTAATTTAACCAATTCAGTAAGGCTTACTTATTTAATTAGTTTTTTAAAGGATTATGCTCTTAAAGTAGTAAGCCATCTGTCTATTACAGATGAAAACTATGACATAGCCTTAAGGTTATTAAAGAAAGAATTTCTTGATAGGCCTTTCATAATTAATGAAAATATAAATAATATTTTAGATCTTAAGGTTGATGAAGGCTATGATGAAGGCTTTTTGAAATTGAAAGTGTATATAAATGAACTTAGGTCAATGATTTATGAACTTAAGAGTTATGAAGTAGACTTTTTAGAAGCTGATACACCTGGAAGTCTACTCTTGAGTAATATAATATTTCAAAAATTGCCTAAAGTGTTTAAAAGTGAATTAATACATAAAATTGCAAATAATTATCCTACTTTGGTACAAATTTTTGATCATTATAATGAGGTTATTAATACTTTAAGTATTTTGTCCCAAAATAGGAAGGATGTATCAACCAAAGCTAAAGTAAATAAAGTTTTTCAAGCTACTAAAGCTCCTAAATCTAGTACTCTTCAAAATTTTAAAACTGTAAATAATAGTAAAGATTCTAAAATGTATGTAAATAATAAAATAGAAACTCAAACTTACAACCCTACAATTTGTAAGCTATGTCAATTAAAAAATCATCCTCTCTATTTATGTGACAAGTATCCAACAGTGCCTCAGCGTATAAAACGTGCCAAAGAGCTAAACATGTGTCATCATTGTGGAGGTTTGGGTCATGTGCCTGAAAAATGTTATGGTATTAAAAATAAATTAAGATTTAATTGTTTTAAGTGTAAAGCTAATTCCCATATAACAGCTTTTTGTCCCAATGATATCCCAAATGAGCAAAATGAGTCTGTTAGCTCCTTATGTATAAGTTTCCAACAAAATGTGGATAAAGTGTATTTGTTGCCAACAATTTCCTTTCAACTCTTTAAAGGCAACAAAAAGGTTACAGTAAGAGGAGCAATAGATACATGTAGTCAACGCTCTTACATATCTAAAAATGCCATGACAGGTTTAATTAATAATTTTGATAATTTACATGAATTAGAGTACAATATTCAAACTTTCATTGGTGCAAAACAGCGAAATTTTCAGCAATTGTTATTGGGTTTACAATTTAATGATCGGGAAGTTTTTAGCATGCCTTTCCTCATTGACAATGATTTAAATTTAAATTATAGAATTCACGGCATGAATAAAGCGGTTGAAAATTTTAAGAAAAATGGTATTCCTTTAGCTGATTCTTTTTTTATGACAGTGGAGACCATGATATGTTTGACATAGATTGTTTATTAGGCACAGACATTATTCAATTTCTTCCTTCTTTTAATTTAGTTAATATAATGTCTGGAAGTTGTTTTAAAATTGCAAATAAGTTTATACCTATAGGTAATGTTCAAAATTTTTTAACCAGAAATCAAATCATAGAAGTAAGTAAAGTGAATATGCAGTCTCCATTGATAGAAGAGGAGGAGTCTGCTTTAGTAAATGAAACCATTGTAAATTTGATTTTAAATCCTATTAAAAGTTATTTTCACCCTTTTGATAATATTTATGATGATTCTGAAGTAGAACATGGACTTGAATATTTGTTGTCCATGGAGAGTGTTGGTATTCCTACTAAAGAGGATAATGATCTAGCCTCTTATGATGAGATCATGATTAAAAAATTTAAGAATGATATTTCTTTCCAGGATGGCAATTATTATGTCAAACTTCCTTGGATAGAAGAAAAAATTAAAAATGTTGCTTCAAATTTTGATATTTCTTTGAGAGTATTGAATAGAGTCTATTCTTCTCTTAAGCAAAAAGGACTTGTAGAAAGTTATAATAATATTTTTTCTCAATATTTGCAAGATAATATAATTGAAATTGTAAATATTCCTAAATTTAAGAGATGTGATTATATATTTATACCTCACAGACCTATAATAAGAAGTGAGGAGCAGATCACAACTAAGATAAGACCTGTCTTTAATTGCTCTTTTAAAATATCTAAAGACAGCCCTTCCTTGAATCAGGCTTCTTATGCTGGTTTAGATTTGATGAACTCCCTTTTAAAATTACTTTTAGTATTTAGAACTAATAATTATGTTGTCCTTAGTGACATTAAACAAGCCTTTTTGTCTATCAAATTAAGAGACGAATATGACAAAAACAAATTCTGTTTTTTATGGTATCAGAATGATGAATTAATCTCTTTCAGGTTTAAAACTTTACTGTTCGGTTATACAGCGTCCCCTTTCATTCTCCATTATATAATGAAACATCATGTAGAAAAGTTCCCTGATGATAAGTGTAGGGATATCTTGTCTTCTAATTTTTTTGTAGACAACCTGATTTTTACAGGCAATAATTGCAAAGAATTGGAAAAGTTGTACCATCTTACTTTTGAAAGAATGAACCAGGGTGGGTTTGAACTTCGCTCTTGGAATAGTAATTGTGAGCAGTTGTGTGAGAGTATGAGAATGGATGGTAGGTATGTGGAGCATGAAAATGAGTATGAAAAGGTGCTTGGGTATAAATGCAATTTAAAGAAAGATTCCTTGCATGTGTCATCAGTAAGTTATAGGAGCTCGTGTAGTACAAAGCGACAGATACTTTCTGAAACTTCCAAGTTGTTTGATCCTTTAGGACTTACAATACCTATTACCGTAAGAGGGAAGTTGTTAATGAGAAGTGTTTGGGAAGCTAAAAAAGAATGGGATGAAAAATTACCTGGGGAAATGTTGACTGAATGGGGTAAACTGAAGGAGGATTTAAATGAATTGAGTAAGATTGAGTTTCCACGTCAAGTTGTGAATGAAAGTGAATCCTATGGTCTGAATATATTTTGTGACAGTTCTGCTAAATGTTATGGGTTTGTTGCATATGGTTCAAGTGAAGGAAAAAATAACCTTTTGTTTGCCAAGGCCAAAGTAACACCTGTTAAAAAGACCTATAGTATTCCAACCTTAGAACTATTAGGAGTCCTTTTAGCTTTAAAATGCATATCCACTATTTTAGACTCTTATTTTAACATCATTTTTGAATATGTAAATATAGGTGTGGACTCACAAGTAGTTCTTAATTGGCTTTTGACAGGTGAAACCAAGGTCAAGGCTAAGTATGTTAATAACAGGTTAAAAGATGTTATCACTTTGTGTGATGACATCAGAAGTAAATATAAACTAAAAATTATTTTTAACTATGTGCAAACTGCTCAAAACCCAGCAGACCTTTTGACCAGGGGTTTAACTTTTAAACAATTTGCGAAAAATTTAAATATGTGGAAACATGGTCCAGAGTGGCTTTGTAAGGATCTGGAGAGGTGGCCAAAATTTCCAATGCTTTCACTTTCTCCAGAATTTAGTAATTTTGCTACATTAAATTTTAATACTAATGTAATTAATAATAAACATAATAATATTGATGAAATATTGGAAATAAATAAATTTAGTAAATTTGAAAAAGTAATAAATATAACTAGTTATTTGTTTATGTTTCTAAGCAAAATTACTAAGGAAGACCCTTGCAAAAAAGCTCTTAAATATTGGATCAAAAAAGTACAAAACTCTTCATATACTAAAGAGATTGCATTTTTAAAATCGGATCAAAAGGGTGCAATACCTAACCTAGTTAATAACTTAAATTTATTTTTGGATGGTGATGACATTTTAAGATCAAAGGGTAGAATATCTAAATGTACATACTTTAATTATGATATCAAAAATCCTATCCTTTTGTCAAGATACCACCACTTCACCACCTTATTAATTTTGAAGGCTCATAAAAAAATGCAGCATTTGGGATTAGATAGTACATTAAATTATATTAGAAACCAAGGTTTCTGGATTCCCAAAGCTCGCATAGCAATAAAAAAGGTCTTAAATCAGTGTATGTTATGCAAAAAAATCAATGTGCGTGCTTTTAAATATCCTAAGTGCACTGACATCCCTAAACATCATATGAATTTAGTAATGCCTTTTAAATTCACAGGCATTGACTTTACTGGTCATATATTTGTGACTAATGAGACTACAGGTAAACTGGACAAGATGTTTATCCTATTATTCACATGTCTTAATGTAAGATCAATTCATTTAGAACTAGTCCCTGACATGGGTGTGACAAATTTTTTACTAGCTTTTCAAAGGTTTTGTAACCTATATACCATCCCAGATTTCCTTTACTCTGATAACGCTAGAACATTCGTGAAAGGGGCAGACATCTTGTCTAGGGCTCTGGGGTCCAATGAATTCAGGGATGAACTTAAAATTAACAATATTAAGCATATTCGTATTCCCAATTATTCAGCTTGGTGGGGGTCTTTTTATGAGCGTCAAATACGCACTTTGAAAGTTTGTATGTATAAAGTTATTGGTAGGAAGAGGTTAAATTATTTCGAACTTTTAACAACTTTGTCTTTTATAAAAAATGCTATTAACAGCAGGCCTCTCACATATAGATCAGAAGCTAGTGATCTAGAAACCATAACTCCTAACTCATTCATTCGTTTGAATTGTAATACTTCTCTTATTTTAAAGGATGCAAATGAAGAAGTCTGGAAGGAACCTGACAGGGGTTCTTTAGAAAGCACTCTTGATACTCAAGAGCAATTATTTAATCAGTTTAAACAACTATGGTATGAAGCTTACCTATTAGATCTAAGGGAAGCTATGACTGATATATATCAAATCTCTTGGGAAAATAAAATCAAAGTAAATGATATAGTGCTAATAAAATCCATCTTAAAGCCTCGTCCCTTCTGGATGATGGGTAGAGTTATGGAGGTTGTAATTGGTTATGACAACAAAATAAGAACTGTTAAAGTTAAACAAAGTAATGGACAAATATTATACCATTCAATAAGTAATTTGTATCCATTAGAATTGTCCTTAATAATAGATAAAGTCTCTAATGATAAAGATAAATCAAATAATGGTGATAAAGCAGCTGATGACTCGGAGGCAGTAGTTGGTAGACCTAAACGTCAAGCAGCCCTAAAGTGTGACAAGCTCATTAAGTCCAAACTAGACTCATTAAAATAGTCATTGTAGCCCAAGGCTACAATCTCTCTCTGGGGAGATTGTTAAAATTATAATTAAAAACTTCATATTTATTGTTAAAATATTAATTTATTTATTAACTTTATTATTTTTAAAATAATTATACTTAAATTTTAGTAGAAACGTTATTCAATTGTTTCCCTGTAATATTTAACCAATTGAGCAAGGCGCATATGTATCGCGCAACCTCCTTGATCATATTATTATTATAAAAAACAAGGATAAGTAAGTACTTGTGACCATCGTTCGGAAAAAGTTGTTTTTGTTTATATGCAACTTTTAAATTGTTAAGCATATAACAGTGCAAGTTCTACTTAAATTAGACTATAATCCCAACCTAGTTTATGTTGGGAAATATTTATGTAATACTTTTCTCTAATTGAAATTCCTTAAGTTAAAAATAAAGAACAGTGCAATATCGTTCTGAAAGTCAAATTAATTTTTGAAACTACCATCATTAATTGCTCCTATCTTGTGATTCAATGCAAAGGATCTCTGTAATTATGATTTATTATTTCGAGGTAGAGCCTGGCCAGGAACTGTTTTGGGTAATAAATTGGTAGGTCCTAAGCATATTAAAGTTGCCGTAATTATTTATAGGTAAGAAACTTTTATATTTCCTTATTAGTGTTAATTTATTATTATTTAATACAATTTTTTTTTTCCAAAGAAGTATCATGTTCAATTTTTGTTGCAAATTCCCATAATATATTATTACTATTAACATATAATATATTATATATAGTATATAATATATTATATGTAAAGTGTACCTAAAGCAAATGATGAAGATTCCCAAACGAAAGATGTTTGGAATTAATAAGAGGAAAAAGAAATACTAAAAGGTGTATCCGTAGGAGAAAACAAGAGGTAAATGAACAGTTTGGAAGGCAGGTGAATGAGGACATACAAGGAAAAAGGAAGCTCTTCTGGAAAGAAGCGCGAAAAGGTAGACATGAGAATAAGGGGAATCTGCGAATAATGAATAGGCATGGTGCTTTTGTAACTGATGAAATGGATAGTGAGGGGAGTGTGGAAAGAACACTTCGAAAATCTGCAACAATTATTAACAGTACTGTAGGGTTCAATGACATAGGGGGGTGGTCCTTGATGGTGCAAGACAGGATAGTATTTTGGGCGATGAGGTTATTATAAGGAAGGAAAAGGTTAATGGGGATAGGGTGAGAAAGTTGAAGAATAGGTAATTCTGCAAGTTGATAGATGGAGAAATTACTAGTGAACATGATCAAGAGCGAGCGAGATGGTGAGAACGTATGAAAGTTGTGATTT
>JABUQX010065517.1:50000-57500 GCA_015478945.1 Trachelipus rathkii | reverse complement strand
ATAAAACAGAACCCTGGGAACACCACTATTGAAGAAAAGAAGAAGTCGCCCCATCAACAACAGCCAAAATTGAGCGATATTTGAAAGAAAGCTAACATAAGTAAGCAAAGAGGAAGAGAACCCAAAGGAGGGGAGGCTTGGAGAGCAGTGACGCGTTGCATACCCGTTCAAATGCTTTGGATATGTCAGGCGCCACACCACAGTCTTCCCGCTAGTTCCTATGCGCGGAAAACCAATAAATCTGTTTAAAAGGAAAGATAATCGCCAAGTAGATTCTCGAGCACCGAAAGCGTAACTGGTAATTCGAGAAAGAAGGGAAAAGAATTCCAGATGATCTAAGAGGAGAGTTGAGAAGGGTTTCAAAGATCTTAGGAAAAAGATACAGTGAGGAAGCTATAGGGACGATAGATAGAAAGGATCCAGAGCGCATCCATTTTTTCGATCAGGTTGAGAAACAGTCATGCGCGCTTCCAACACTGAGGAAAAGGGCAGTATTACGGCAAGAGAATATTAGTTGTACGAGGGTGCGGTCAGCACGGACAGCACACTTCCTCAAAACCGGAGAGGATGCCATTCCGGGCCACCCGCCTTCCTACGTTCATAGATTTCGGAAGCTCATGCACCCGATCAAATGACAATGACAGATTAAGCATAGGACACCTGAAGGAGAAGGAGGGGAAAGGGAATACCAGAACTCGTCCCGGGTTGAATTAGAGGAAAAATAGGAAGCCAAGAGAGATGATTGCTTTTCAGTTGGAGAGTTAGCTACAGAACCGCAAGAGCGAATAAGAGGAGGAAGGATGATTTACAGAAGTTGTTAGAGATGCTTTTTGGCAAGAGGCCCAGACGAGATTTGTCCAGTAGGAGAACAAGGAGGTAGCGCATTTTCGTTTAATGAAAGTCCGCTTTGCGTCGTCGAAGAGTATCCCTGCACGATATTTAGCTAATTAAAAATTGGGCAAGAGTGATAGAGAACAAGAATTTTTTCAACACCCGATAAGCATTGTCTCTTGCCTGAATGGCCAGGGAACAAGCACTATCGAACCATGGATTATTTGATGGAGAAAGATTTAGTCGAAGAAGAAATTGAACTTGCTCATCCCATTAACAATTACAGTTCCCCCTTTATCCAGAATCCGAAGCGTCTTAAGAGTCAAAGCCAGTCATTCAAATTATAAAGCTAGCTGTAGAACGCAAGCGCATGCCCCCAAATCGGGCCAGATCAAAGTTCCAGAAAAAACCGCAAGGGCAGGAATTTAGCATGTTGAGAGAAAGTATAAGAATTAAGTGACCATAAGTATGTGGTCAGATTTACCGATTAAAGGAGCGAAGGTGATTTGTTTTATAGAGAGAAGGACTAGTGGTGAAACAGGTCAAGTGTGTTCAAGATCGGTTGGGACGATCCGGGAATTGTTGTAGGTTATGTTAATCAGTTGCTCCAGATCGTTGAGGATACTGAATGATTCGGCTTCCTTCCCAACTAAATCAGTATGAGAGGAATCCAACAAATCAGTTTGTGTACATGTGAACCCCTAAATAGCGACCTAAACAGTATTTGGATGAAAGTACTTATAACATTCTCGGTGAGAAGTAGTAAGGTAATTAAAAAAGGCATGACAATCTTTCTTTAGGAGAACATTAGCAGAAGCATAAGAATATATTGAGGTAGAAGGAAGAAAGATTTTTAGCCACAGAAACGAAGATTAGGAGATTCGAGGTTTCGAGAACTGTCTGAAAGATGGAGTATGTAGAGTATAGGCACAACTCCACCCTTCAAACGGAAATTATAAAATAAGGTTATAGTTTTGGAATATTAAACAGTTGAAGGAATGATTCTTAGCCATCTGGGTCTCCGACAAGAGCATAAAATTAGGTTTTAGAGTTAGAGAGGTAGTATTCCATGGATGCAGAGTTAGAATGCAAGCCATTGATGTTGGTTAAGTCATTATCATCCACGCCTAGAATAAAACTTGCTATAATACACTTACAAATGCCATCACAAAAAAAAAAAAAAAAAAAAAAAAAAAAAAAAGACAGAAACAAATAGAACAAAACCAAGGTAGAAATGGAGCGAAAATTTATTCGGTACGCTAAACCTAAATTTTAAAACGATAAACCCCTATTTACAGCAAATATCTACAATATGAATAATCAAAAGTTTTAAAAAAACACTCACCACTCACACGGCTCTCACGAAATTGCGGTTACAAAAAAAAATTACTATTGATTAACTAAAAAGTAGATAAATCCTGTATAAATTATAAATATGGGCTGTCCAAATTAGGGCTAAATTTGGACGCTAAAGACCAAGGGAGGAAACAGCTAAAAAATCTAAGTTAAAAAAGGAAATCGAGGAAAAAAAACAACATAACTTGGTACTAGCTATTTATTCCGAATTTTGATTAATATTGCAAGCTAACGCAGTTCTCAGTTTTTTCACCCAAAGTAAGAAGTATCGGCTAAGTATCGGCCATTTACGCCCGATACCGCATACCGCATACCGATACATCAAAAAATGCCGACTACCGAGACCGATAGCCGATACCATACTTATCGTACATCCCTAATATATATATATATTTATATATATATATATATAAATATTAATATTATAATATTATATTATATATATATATATATATATATATATAACTAGTATAATATTATATATAATTATTTATTTCTATGTAGAGTGCTGCTGCGTAGAAGACATTCTTCAAAATAACGTTTAGCCAAGACAATGGAAGAGAAAAACAATAGTTAGGGGTTCCCAGGCCCCTAGCATCCACGCTAGAGACTCCCTTCTCATTTGGTGTCCAACTGTGATAATATATATATATATATATAATATATATAATTATACTATATATATATGTATATATAATATATATATTATATAATATATTATATATATTTATATATATATATTATAATTATATTATATATATATATATATATATTATATCAGTGGTGATTTCTACGGGGGAGGGAAAGGACGTCAATGACCCTCCTGCATAACTTTGAGAAAAATTAAGAGATCAGCCAGAAGACCTTTATTGCTCATTCTTATATCGATTAATTAATATTATGCTCACAACATTTAATTTTCAAACAACAGAAATAAAAATTTTCCGAATTCCGTTCAAAATTATGTGAGGTTAGTTAGAAAAATATTGTTAAAACTTTTGGGACATTATTTTTCGGTACAAAGAAAACAACCGAATACAACGAGGACATTAAAAAATGTTCCTGCCTCTTATTGGGCGGACACTCAAACTGAAATTGAAAAGCATCTTATTTGTGAGAAGCATTGTGACGTACATAGGAAGAAGAGAGAGAGAGAGCAGGAAGAAGGGAGAGAGAGAAAGAGAGAGGAGGAGAAGAGAGAGAGAGAGAGGAGAGAGATGGTACCAAATTAGTTTGTCTTTAAAACTTCTTAAAAAAGGGGGGGAATGAAAACCCGAATTAAACCGAATGTAAAATTTACATTAGAAAATTCCATAGAACAGAGGACCATAGAGCAAAATGTTTGATAGCTTCATAATTATATATTATACTATATATATTATATTATTATATATATATTATATTATATATATATATATATTATTATATATATATATATATTATTATAATATATATATATTATAATATATAGATATATTATATATAATATACTTAATTTTGATTGCTCAGCCAAGAGCTGTCCCATTTTTTACAAATTCCTCTTTCCATATTAAGACATAATGTGATTGAATATATTCGAAAATGTTCCATTAAAATGATTGCTATTGATTAAGAAGTTGAAACACTTGAATGTTTGATGTTAATTTTGCGTTTAAGCAAGCTATGTTCCTTTACATATACAACTGTATTATCGAATTACTACTACTACTACTACTACTACTACTACTACTACTACTACTACTAATAATAATAATAATAATAATAATAATAATAATAATAATAATAATAATAATAATAATAATAATAATAATAATAATAATAATAATAATAATAATAATTCTATAATAATAATATTAATAATAATAATAAGATCATAAAAAATAAAATATAATAATAATATAATAATAATAATAATAATAATAATAATAATAATAATAATAATAATAATAATAATAATAATAATTAATTAGTCTATTATATTATCATTACTACCACTTGACTACTGTACGTACGTATACTATCTTCATAATTAGCAATATCCACAATTTGCTTCAGAAGTCCACATTCCCAGCAACAATCTTCATCTACTTAGCATCAGGTAATTAAAAATCCGTATTCGTCTTCTTCATTAAAGATTCAGATCAAGAGATGTCTGAAGTTTGATTTCTGGTACATTAAAAGCCACGAAAATGATGAGACTGGTGAAAGAAGTTGTGGCAATTATCTATTCTGTTCGCGTGTTGTTTTTTTATGTAAAGTTTCGAGTGGACAAATTAGAAATGTGACCGCAACTACCCTCCTCTTTTCCAAAATTCTACTATATCTATCTATCTATCTATCTATCTATCTATCTATCTATCTATCTATCTATCTATCTATCTATCTATCTATCTATCTATCTATCTATCTATCTATCTATCAATCTATCTATCTATCATAATCTTCTCTACCTATTATATATATATATTAACTATATATATATATATATATATCATATATATTATAATTATATATATATATATATATAAATAATATATATAAGTTATTATATATATTTGTAATGTCCTAAGTGGGTTTGAACCCATACCTAAGATGGAAATCCAAGAGTGTTACCTCTTGATCAACGATGAGCTAAAAGGAAACCCGTCAAATACCTCTGAAAGCATAGCTTCCCAAGAGGAGTGAGGGCGTGTCTTCGACACCTAACCTCCGACGGGCCTCCCCGCTCACACTCGGGTCAGGGGCAACGCTGGGTAATTTTAATCGGACCGTGATTTTGGATATTCAAAGAGTACTTTGTGGAATAAACGCAATATCATTCGTGTATTTCTGATGTAATGGATCCTAAGGGGTTATGAACCCTGTACCCTTTAAATGGAAATCCAGAGGTTACCTCTTGACAACGATAGCTAAAAGGAAACCGTCAAATACTCTGGAGCATAGCTTCCGCAAGAGGAGTGAGGCTTGTCTTGGACATCTAACCTATATATATATACTATTATAATATATATATTTTATATATAATATAGTTTATATATATAATATATATTATAATATATAATATATATATAATATATATACCGTTATATCATATTATAGAGTTAGCTGGTTTAAACCAATTGTTTAAACCATGGAAAAACAATGGGTTTAAACCATTAAAGAAAACACATTTTTGGCTGCTTTTTTTAAGCATTTTTAATTCAATTCAAGTTTTCTATCTGGAAAAGCCCACCAAACTAATATATGATGATAATATCATATATATAATATATATTATATATATATATTAATGATATATATATATATATATTATATATATATATTATATATAGTATATATCATATATATATCATATATATATATTATATATATATATTTATTATTATTATTTATTATATATAGATATATAATATAATATATATATATATATATATATTACTTATATATATAATTATATATATATATATTATATATATAATATATACTATATATATATTATATATATATATATATATATATATATATATATATATATATATATATATATAACTAGAAAGCAGGAGACAAGAAACTAGATTTACCTGTTGACAGTAGATGGAATTTAGTTTTCTTTTGCTTAGAAAATTAATTAGGAAACTGTTCAATTCTAGCAACTATTGACCTTGATGCAAGCATAAAGTCAACACATTATTGATAATGAATTTAAAGTGTCCTGCCGAAAGATCTGCATGTAGGCTTAATAAAGTGGGACCACAGCCATTAACCAGACAAGAAAGCATTGACCTTGCAAAATCAGCGAAGCGTGTTTATATTTGGGAAATTAATGCTTTTTGAAGGTAGTAGAGCATCTTATTAATTCGATCACTCATAAGGCAAGATTCTGAAAAAGTTAGAAGAGTATCATCAGGATAATACACGAATTCCTTGATGTCATTTCTTAGACACACTGTATTCAAAACAAGCCAGAGCTCTCAGGGAAACGAATTATGAAAGAGCAATAGATTTTATTCAAAAATAAATTCCTGAATTGTTGCCGGTTTTCATTAATTTGAGAGAAAAATCTCCCCATTTTTGAATTAAAGTTATGTATTTTGATGAGGTCTCTTTATTCAGTTAACTTACCTCTGTCTTCATGGGTACGGAGCACGGCGAAAGGAAGATTAGAGGACACCGTTATTAACATAAAATACTCGGACTTCCTATCGCTTCTTCTAGAAGAACAAGGTTTAAAAGAGGTGTTTTTCATTACATTTGGGTTACGTGCACAGCAAGATCAGACATAAACTTGAACAGTTAAAGAGAAAAATCTTTAGTGTCTTTTGGAACAAAATTATTAATGGTGAAATTAAAAATCATGAGTGAACATATAAAATGGTGAAGAACTGACGAACTAAGTAAACAGAAAAATTCTTTCTTTATCATACTAATAATATTATATATAGTAGAATATATTACAGATATTATATATATAATATTATTATATCATATATATATATATATATATATATATATATATATTATATATATTATATTAAATTTATATATAATATATAATTTAATATTATTATTATATATATATATATATATATATATATATATTTATATATAATATATATATATTTATATATATATATATATAATATAATATATTATATATTATTATAAATAATATTTATATTATTTTATATAATATTAGATATATCTATATTATATATATATATATTTTATTTATATAATATATATATATATATATAGATATATTATATAAGTAGCAAATAAAAAATTGGTGTTTCAACTTTACATGATTTTTATTTCATTTTTTTTTAAAAATGAGTAGCAATTTTATTGTTTTAGATACATTTAAAAAATGATGATATCTTGTTAATTATTAAACTCTATAAAGTTAATAATTTTAAATTAACGGAGTTTGTAACAGCTAAAAGAACTCACTTTTTTTTTGATAAACGTGAACTTATCCATTTTAAAAATAGGACTAAATATGTGAATTTGAGCATCAAAATATTCATTATTATATGTATAGCAGGACTTATAGAAATTCACACTAAAAATATATTTAAAAAAAAAAATTCCAACCCTATATATATATATATATATATATATATATATATATATATATATATATATATTTATATATATATATATATATATATATATATATATATATATATATATATATATATATATATTTATCCTAGGATAAAGATAGGGTTGATATTTTTTATACATACTATATAATATATATATATTAGTATATATATATTATATTATATATTATATATATATTATAGATAT
>JABUQX010065517.1:40000-45000 GCA_015478945.1 Trachelipus rathkii | reverse complement strand
TGAAAAAATTACTTTTTTAACATTAACCGTGTAAACGCATGGCCCCAATAAGGGTGCTTGGTGAAAATAATTTTTAAAAAATATAAAAACCTATCTTTTTCTAGTTATTATGAAAAAACACATAAATCATGATCTTTTAAGTTAACTATTAAATAAGAAATGACTCTCAAGATAAGTAAATTTGATGTCGGCGTAACAAGCCTTAATATATAGTTGAGGGCCTTTTGTTTTAATAATTATATTTTTGCTGCAGGCCGAAAGAAGTTATTTTAACGAATTTTGTTTAAGGACTGTAATAATAAATTATGAAAATATTATTTTTGTTCCCACTGCAATTAACAATTTCCGCCGATTTCATAAAAATGCATTCAGCTTATTTATGATAGCTATCGGGTTTTGAGTGTACAGGTGTCAGATCATCTGGGGACTGGCATACTATATATATTATATATATTAGATATATATATATATATAATATATTATTATATATATATATATTATTACTGCTATATATATATATATTATATATAATATACATATATATTTCGTATATATATATATTATATATATATACGTATATATATTAGTTGTTATACTATATTAATGATATATAATAATAAATATATACTATCTATATATATATATATATATATACTAATATATATATATATATATATATATATATATATATATATATATTATATTTATATATTATATATATAATGTCTATATATATTATAATATATTTATATATATTATAGATTATATATAATATATATACTTATATATGAGGCAGGTGATATGTTCTGTTAGCTTGAAGTGAACATCAAAACGAATCAAGTCTATAAGTTTATGTCTCAACAGAACTCTTGGAAGGTCGAGATGATCAATCATGTTAAATGGTCCTCATCGTTTGTAATTAGGAAGAAAATAAGCCTAAAATTTTATTTGTAGTCACGTAGGTAAATTTTTAATTACGCAATTAATAATAATATGAATATAGTTCGGCTCCTTTTTGGTACTGATTCAATAAAATATTTTATTCACCAAAGGAAGGGATTCATTTATTTTGTAAATTTAACATTAATTTTTATATGAATTACTACCGAGTAAAATATCTGACTCAGAGAGAGAGAGAGAGGAGAAGGGAGCACCAAGCAGGAGACGAGAGCCGCAAGCTGGGTGTTCGCGGGGGCCAGAGAAGCATAGACTGGGATAGTCCTCTCCATGAGACCGATGGAGAGCAGAGGCCAGACCGTGGACACGAAGAGAGGAGAGAGGAGAGGAGGGGGCCACTTCGAGCCGAGCGTGAGGAAGAGAGAGAGGGCGTATCGGAGAGAGAGAGAGAAGAGATGAGAGAGAGAGAGAGATATGAGAGAAGAGAAGAGAGAGAGACATGCTCCTCAAAATTCAAGTTGGTTTAACTGAAATATTTGAAAAAGTGGATTAATTAAGAATTTAAATATACCCTGGTGGGCTCAGACATTTTTTTAAAAGTTGCCATTCTTGGAAAAACATCAAGAACTTACTTAAAACCGTAGAGGTAGTGGAAATCAAGATTCAGTCCTAAGCAAAAGTTTGACATGCCCCAAGAATACAGAGACAGTATATATGAAAGCCGAGTATAGAATAATAGAAACAGCACCATACTTAGTTTTTAAGAAAGAATGAGATATATTAAGAGATAGCAAAGATGCTATAAGGGGACGTAAAATAAAAAAAAATAGAAAGACGAGAAAAAAAAGTGTCAAAAAATACTGAAAACATGCCTCTTAACACTCCAACTCCAAGTATAAAGTCTAAGATACATTTGAAAATATCTCGATGATAGTGAGAGGTAAAAAGGGAGGAATCATTGGGATGGAAGAGATGGAAGATAGAGAATGCAAAGAAATTTTACAACCATATCTAAGAACCCTTACTCCAGGGGTTCATAAATGTAGACAGTTCTTGTAGGTTCTTAGACCGTGATATCTTTATAGGGGATCTGCAAAAAAGCTTGAAGAAATGTTACGATATTTTTGCAGTTAAAATAGAAAGAAAAAATGAATAATTGAAAGAAAGGGAAACGTAGAATAACATCTTAAGCTTCAGAAACTTTAAATAAATATTTGATGCACATTCTCTCTCTCTCTCTCTCTCTCTCTCTCTCTCTCTCTCTCTCTCTCTCTCTCTCTCTCTCTCTCTCTCTCTCTCTCTCTCTCTCTCTCTCTCTCTCTCTCTCTCTCTCTCTCTCTCGGTCTTGGTGGTCCACGGAAAAAAGATATTTATATTGGTTCCATGTCATTGAAAAGGTTTGCGCTTCATGGGCATTGCCCAACTATAGGAGGGGAACTGCTCCAGGTAATTGCTACCTAGGACCCCTACGAGGGATCGAACCCGATCCCCTTGCTTTGCGACTCTGTCGCTCAAGTCTTCGTTACGCCTTTCCCTAATAAACAAAGACAAAAAAAAAACACAAAATATGAACAAACAAACACACAAACAATCAAAATACGTACAAACAATCAATCAAAACAAACAAACAAAACTCAAACAAACATAAAAAAACACAAACAAACATAAACAAACACAAACAAACAATAACAACAAAACAAACAAACAATCAAACAAAACAAAAATCGATCCAACAATCCAACAGATAGGTAGATAGACCGATAAGTGGATAGATAGATAGAAAGCAAAAAAAAAGATAATAGAAAAAAACAAAAACGTCACTTAAGTCTATTATGAAACGAGATCTTCTTCCATTCCATTTTAATGACATTCAAATTAGACGCAAATTATATTTACGATAAAACTAATTACAATACTGTCAAAACGCTCGTTACTTTATTTTAGCTTTTTCTGCCTCATATCTTTATATATATATATATATATATTATATATATTATACTATATATATATAGTATATATATAATTATTTAGTATAACTATACTTATATATATATATATTATATATATATATATATATATATATATATATATATATATATATATATATATATATATATATATATATTTATATATATATATATATGTAATGTGGATTCATACATTTTATTCTCTATCCCTTGAACTGATACTGATAAATCTTGGTTTATCAATAATTATCGTTATCTTCAAATCCAGAATGTCGTGCTTTAATACATTCCATCCCAGATTGGCAAAAAATCAGCTTTTCGAGACTCTAAAACTTTTCTTCATAGAAATTGCAACAATCTTTCTGGTTCTTTTAAGTCGCACTCTTTCTGAACATTTTACAATTTTAAAATGTCAACTCCATCTGGGTTTCTTCCTCCATCCGTCCTCTTGTATCTCTGTCGGTAATACTGCTGTCTTAACTTCTGCTAAAGCCAAACTGTGACCTCAAACCTATCTCTCTAATTCCACTCTAGACGCCTTCTTTTAACTTATTAAAATGTTATTTCTGCATTCTCTAAGCTTAACACTAAGAAGGAGGAGAGTGCTGAAGTTATTTTTCCAGTGGTTCTCAAAACTTGTCCTTCTGAGCTTGCACCTGCAATGGTAACCTGTTTCCTCACTGCCTATAATCTTAAACCTTTCCCTCCTGCTAAAAGAATGTATTCATTCAGCATGTGCTGAAGAAGTTGGACTCCTGTCAACAATTCAACTATTGTCCTATCGCTTTAGCCTCTGTTCTTCCTAAAGTTTTCAAATCTATTCTTAACAAGAAGATTTAGAAACATACTAAATTTTCTAATCTTATCTCTGATTGCCAGTTTGGATACTGTAAAGACCATTCGACTAGTAATCTTCTTTCTTTTCTCTCCGACTCTTGGTTCTCTGCTCTTCATCATTTCGGTGAATCTCTTGCCATGGCGCTAGACATATCGAAGGTTTTCGATAAACTCTGGAACAAAGCTTTAATATCTAAACTTCCCACTTTCGGTATTTATCCTTCTCTTTGTAACCTTCTCTTGATTTTCATTCTAGTTGTTATATGGTTTCTATTGTAGATATCCTCCATTTATCCTTTAAACCTATCCCTAGTGGTGTTCCTCAGAATTCTCGTCTATCTCCAGCTTTTTTTTTTTTTTTGGCATCAATGATCTATCTGCTACTGTGTCTGCTCTCCACTTTTAGGCTGATAATTAATTCCATCACTCATCATCACTCCTTTTCAATTTGAAAGACGACTTATTCAACAGCAAATAAATGATGCTAGGAGGATAGCCTTGAAGCAACAGACATCTGATCTTTCTGATATCTATAGTTGTGTCAAAGAAAACCTGCTTATTTTCAATGCCTCAATAACTCAGCTTCTTCATCTATTTACTTGACAAAATCTTTCACACAACTATAATATCTTCTTAGAAAACACAATAATAACCTTCTTCTTTTCTTAATAATCTTGATATTTTCTTTTCTCGTGATCTTTATTAGAAGGATCACATTATACTCTTCCTAACAAGTTTCTGGGTAATTGGGTGTTCCGAGGAACCTTCGGGACTTCTTCTCATCATCCCAGTTGCTAACTCTACATAAGGGCGTTGTTCACCCTCCTATACAGTATGAATCACGTATCTTGGGTGGTTACACTCATATTGCTCTCCTTGATAAAGTGCAGTCCAAGGCTTGTCGACTCCTTAATTATCCTACTCTAATAACTCTCTCTAATCTTTCTTGCCGTTGAAACTTTTGCATCACTCTTCTTATTCTATTGTTATTACAATTGACATTGCTTTTTTTTTAAAATTTTCCAGTCATGTACGACTCGTATTTCAGACAGGCTCATCCATTCTCTGCTCAACTCTAAGACCCAGACTTAACTGCTATGCTCAATCCTACATGTACTCTACTGATAAAGTCTGGAACATGTTTTTCCTCCGATTTATTTACTATGTAAATATATAGTTAGAATGTATTAGCTATATGCTTTCATTTAGAACACTTTTAACTACTTTTTCATTTGAAAAGAAAAAAAAAACATAAAAAAAAAAAACGTTGTTATTCGTTGGCTTAAACCAAAAACCCAT
>JABUQX010065517.1:0-30000 GCA_015478945.1 Trachelipus rathkii | reverse complement strand
CACCCTGTTGTGGGGGGGGGGGTCTCTGTGTGGCTGTGGGGGGGGGTATATGGTTTTACCACCCGCCCTTCATAGGCCTCGAGCGAAAGATACGTTTTTTTTTTTTTTTTTTTCAAAGGTAGATGAACGCCAATGACACCCTTCCTTACGGAAGGGGCATCTGGCGTCATCTGTGCTGAAGGGGTGTGAGCCGCATCACCTGTTTGTGATTCGGTGCACACGACCCAGCACCAGGTTTGGGTCTTTTTCCCTGACCCCTCTGGAACATCTATAATAAGAGACTCCCCGCCGCTTAGCGCGGTCCTCCGGGCACAAACCTCATAGGGCTCGACACCCATGAGGGGGGACCCCTTTAATATAATATACACATCATTGATGCCGTGTCTCCCCCCACTTCACCTGGAAGGCCTCTGCCTGTCTCCGGCGATCAGTCGCCTGGCACGCCCTCTGCATCCCAGGTGCCCAAACGTTCGGGGCAATCCCGCAAAGGTGCCCCTCGTCACAGTCGTTCTCATTCGTTCAC
The DNA here is from genome assembly GCA_015478945.1 of Trachelipus rathkii. Lineage (NCBI taxonomy): Eukaryota > Metazoa > Arthropoda > Malacostraca > Isopoda > Trachelipodidae > Trachelipus > Trachelipus rathkii. Next base: position 29,477 of record JABUQX010065517.1, on the reverse strand, counting down.
TCCATATGCTGCACCCCCTCCAGGAATGTCAGCAGATACATCATTCCCGATGTATCACATTCTGCGATCCACTACCTCCAAAGCTCTTACTGAGCACAGAACCATTCTTCTAAGTAATGCACTTGAAAAAGCTTTAGGCGTTGAAGATCCTCCAGTCACATTAATGAAAAATGGGTCCATTCTCGTACAAGCTACTACCCGATATCAAAGTTCTATTCTGTCATCCCTAACGTCTCTTGCAGATATTCCTCTTATTTCTACTCCTGATGAAATAAGAAACACATCTAAAGGCACCATTTACTGTTATGAACAGAAAGACGAAGATACAGCTGTCATCATGGGAAATCTCCAACAGAAAAGATTTTCCGTTACAAACGTTTATAGATTTCCCCCTCGTCGGGACACTCCTGACAAACCAAATCCTCGTTTACTGCTGACCTTTAATACCCCTCATCCACCTACAAAGGTTACAATAGGGTTTACAAGATACAGTGTTCGCACGTTTGTCCCTCGACCCAGACGTTGCTTCAAATGTCAACGGTTTGGTCATCCCCGAAAATACTGTAGGGGACCGGATGACATGCCCAGTCTGCGGAGAATTATTTCACACTCCCTGTGAAAATACCCCTAACTGTAGAAACTGTGGAGGACCCCACAGTGCTTCTTCTTTCAAATGCCCATCTTACCTGTTTGAACAGGAGGTTCTGGAATTATGCACCATACACAAAATGAGCAGGAGAGATGCCATTCGCCAGCTTGATGAAAAATATCCTACAAGACCAAAGCGATCCTACGCCACAATCACTGCTGCCCCCACTCCCCAGCGTGCTAATCCACCCACACAAACTCATCCCAGCAGAACTCCTCCCCAAAATCCCAGTGAAACTCAGGCAGCTACTGTATCCCATCTGCCTGTATTGTCCACGCCACCGACTCCTCAAATTGAACAAAACAGCCCTTGACCCATCTCTCGTCCAAAAAGCCATTAACAACCCTATCCCGAGTACTAACCTTCAACAAACCAGCAATGAAACTGAGCTGGTTCATCCAACACAAATCTTGGAAAACACTTCTTTTCAAGACACACTGTCCCATGCCTACCCAATGAGTTCTCCAAACTTATGTAAGAGGACTGTCTCTTTGTCTCTTGATTCACCTCCCACAGTTACTCAAATTCCTGTAAAAGATGTCCCCAAAGGCAAAGAAAAGAATAATCGCCAAGCTAAAGATTATTCGTTAAAATACAGAGCGTCCGAATTTTTAAACAAAAACACACTAACCCCAGACGTAACAAATGTAACTCAGAAGAGACCTCGCCATAAGTCCACTCAAGGGACAAAATCAACTACTTTAATAGATTGTACCCAAGCAATCGCAGCTATCGTACAACCTACCAATGAACCCTCTAATAGGTTGCAGGATAACTCTAGCTCTTCCGAATCTTCCTATAATTCTTCTTCTGAATTTCCCATCTCAGCGCTCCCCAAGGGATTCTATATCTTAACAGATGAAATGGAAAACAGCTCCCAAATGGAGCTTGATGTGATGAACCACTCTCTTTCTAATACTTCCTGCGCTTCCGAGAAAGGCGAATGGAAGACTGTCCAACGCAAACGCCGCAAGCGCTCTAAGCGCTCTGGTTCTATTGGAGGCATGAAGGGAGACCCAGAGGTCCCCATTTCTAACTTAAATCGTCCAATCTCCCAAAATCACTCCCACGACGAATTACTAGCAAAGTCTCCAGTATCGGAACTTGTCAATCCAACGAATCCCATATTGGAACCCTTTATCGCGACCCCAACTCCTTCTCAAAAAGATGACACCTTTCCGGTAACATCTTCCTTCCCCAGTTCCATGGAAGCAACTCCACATTTCTGAATCTGCTTACTTGGCAGATACTGATTCCACTCCCATTAATAAACACGAGCATTTTGGTTGCTCTTCTATTGACCAATCAAACCCACATAATAAGTTGGACTTGGTTGAACTCAACTTATCTCGCATTCATGGTGAAGCTCTTTCACCAAATACATCTGAAAACTCCTCCCTAAAAGAGGTCATACAACCTAACAAATCTCTGGTGTATGACTACCCTGGCCCCCCAGGATTTGTTCCCCCTCCTCGCCGAGACCCACGCCTCAACCTTCCCTCTCAATCTGTATCCACCTCTAACATTACCCCCAGTCACATAGAGACAATTGTCTCTAATAGACCACCACCATAATATTCATAACTCATCATGACTACTTTCCTTCAATGGAATTGTCGTGGCTATTACTCTAATTTCAAAGAACTTGTTCAACTAATAAACATATGTACACCAAAGTGTATATGTTTGCAGGAACTTCGACTATGTCATCGTGACTTCTTTCAACCTTCTGAATATAAATCGCCGTTAACTTCTATAGAAAGAGGTGACAATGATAGGGGAGGGGCAGGAATACTCATTCACAAATCTATCCCCTATTCCCCAGTCCCTCTTCAAACCAAACTTCATGCAGTAGCGGCAAGAATTCACTTATCCATCGACATTACTATATGTTCAGTCTACTTAGCTCCGAGTAGTGAATTTACTAAGGTCGACTTAGCTGATCTTTTTAAACAGCTCCCTACTCCAGTTGTTATACTAGGTGACTTCAACCTCCGCCACCCATTATGGGGTGACTCTGTCACTTCATCCAAATCCAAGATCTTAATAGATCTTCTAACCCCCTTTTCCCTGGGATGCCTTAACACAGGACTCCCTACATATGAACGTTTAGATACACACACTTCTTCTTGTATTGATATTTCCTTTTGCTCCCATTCTCTTATGGATCGCTTTACCTGGTCCCACTTTGATTATTTATTCGGCAGCGATCATTACCCAATAGCATTAAATGAGCTTGTTCCAAGCCCAATGCAAAAACCCAACTCCAGCTGGCGTTATGATCGAGCGGAGTGGGCTCCTTTTTATCAGACCACCGCTATCCCTCTTTCTCCTTTCAATAAAAGATTTCCGACTGTTGATGATGCCTTTTGCTTCTTCCAGAAAGTAGTCATCTCGGCAGCGGAAGCTTGCATCCCGCAGTCTTCCTCAGGCAGGCGGTCGGCAACCCTTGGTGGTCCCAAGAGTGCGCACAAGCCAACCGAGAGAAGAAACTCTACAGGCAATACAAAAAGACCCGTACCACCCCAAACATGATTATTTTTAAAGCAGCCGCAGCAAGATCTCGGCGAATTAATCGTCAAACGCGTAAACAATATTTTCGAACTTACATATCGACTGTTAACTCCACAACTCCCCTTCCTTTAGTGTGGAAAGTTACACAGAAAATATCTCGTCGATCTAATAACTCCTCACCCACAGTCCTCCGTTATGGACCTGATATAACTGATACGATCTCCGCTCCTGCGGTGGTAGCGGATGCGTTAGGTTATAGCTTCGCTAGCCATTCGAGTTCATTCCGCTACACTGAAGCCTTTCAAAAATTGAGAACTAACACTGCACTGCCAGACTTTTCAACAGCGAAAGGGAAAGATCATACCTACAACCGTCTTTTTACACTTGCAGAGTATCAAACTGCACTGGCGAGTAGCAAAGATGGTGCTCTTGGTCCAGACATGATTTCGTATATCATGCTCCGTCATATCCATCCCTCGGCATCAGCGTTTTTGCTGGATCTGTATAACAGAATCTGGATCGAATCTTCTTTTCCATCTATTTGGACTCTTTTGTAATTCCTATCCCCAAACCTGGAAAAGATCCGAAGTTGGCGGATAACCAAAGACCAATTTCACTGACCTGCCATACCTGTAAATTAATGGAGAAAATAGTTTCACTGACCTGCCATACCTGTAAATTAATGGAGAGTCGCCAAGCTTTTTCAAACTTCCAGTTTGGCTTTCGGAAAAATCGTTCGACCGCGGACCCCTTGTTAAAACTAGACCATGACATCCGGGAAGCCTTCTCAACTGGTGGGATGGTTCTTGGCGTCTTCTTTGACCTCGAAAAAGCTTACGACACAACGTGGAGAACTGGGATCCTCCTTAAACTCCATTCGCTCGGTTTTCGCGGACAACTCCCTCTTTTCATTAAATGTCTTTTGTCAAACAGATCCATGCAAGTTCGGTGCTCTTCTATTCTGTCACGCCACTTTACTCTGGATGAAGGCGTTCCGCAGGGTAGTGTTTTAAGTGTACTACTATTTGCTCTCAGATTTAATGATATTGTTACCTCTATTCCAGCGACTGTCAATTTTTCTCTATATGTCGATGACTTAGCATTATACATAGCCGGTGCCAGGCTGCCCTTTCTCGAACGGCAACTTCAACTAGCTATTGAGAATATTTCACAATGGAGTCCATTTTTCTCCCACCAAAACCTCAGCAGTGCTTTTTAAGAAAAAAGGGAATCGAAGAACCTGCCACCTTCTTCCAGCGAACCTAACCTTATATGGTTCGCCCATTCCTGTAACTTCACAGGTCAAATTTCTAGGACTCATTCTAGATGACCACTTAACATATGCACCGCATATTAAACACCTAAAAACAACTTGTCATCGCACCCTTGACCTGTTACGTCATCTCGCCTCAAAATCTTGGGGTGCTGATCGCAAATCCCTTTTACGTCTTTACGTAGCCCTAATCCGATCGAAACTGGATTATGGCTGTGCAGTATATGGTCAGGCCTCCATAACACTACTACACCTGTTAGATCCCATCCAAAACGAAGCGATCCGTATCTCCACTGGAGCTTTTCGATCGTCCCCCCCAGGTGAGCCTTGAAGTTGAATCCAATGTAATGCCACTCTCTCTTCGAAGAGAATACATCATGTGCACAAGTTATATTCGATTTTCAAACCCCAATACCAATCTGCTCAGCACCGATTCTGCAGGAGGTACCTCCAGAATCCTAATTACTGGCCATTTGCAAAGACAGTTCATAACATCTTTAATTTCCTCAACATCCCTTTTCAAAAGGTGCTGCCTTTTTCTTTTGACGAAGGGTACACACCTTGGCTATTCCCCTCTCCTACCATTTGCTTGGCTCTGACATCTCTCTCCAAATCTAGCCATCCTGCTGCCCTGTTAAAAGCATCATTCCTGTCTCATGCCGCAGTTCACGATGAATTTACTCCAGTGTTTACTGACGGCTCTAAAACAGGGGACAGTGTGGGCGCATCTGCTGTCTTTCCTGACCGCAACCTCTCCCATACCCTTCCCCCTTATGCTTCAATTTTTACAGCAGAGTTAACGGCTATAATGATTGCCCTTTCTAGAATTCTAATCCTTAACCAAGATCACTCATATGTCGTTTATTCAGATTCGCTTAGCGCGCTACAAGCGCTTAAAACCCCTTATTCTAAAAACGCAATGGTATCAGCTGTACAACAATTTCTTCGACTTCTCCACTCCCGTAAGAAACATTATTTTATGTTGGACCTCCTCTCATGTAGGGGTAACTGGCAATGAAATCGCTGACAGAGAGGCCAAAATGGCCGCCTCCTCTTCTCGGAGTTGTTCGACAAGGCCGCCTCCCATCAACTGATTACTATCCTGCTCTCCGACGGGGCTTTCGATCTTGTTGGCAAGAGTGCTGGACGAGTGATCGGCGAGGAAGAAACTTATAATCATAAAGCCCAATATTGGTGAGTGGTCTTCCTCCCACAGACGCGCTTACACGAGGTGATACTTGCACGCCTCCGTATTGGCCACACTAATATCATTCACAGTCACTATATGTCACGAGACCCTCCTCCCATTTGCAAATTTTGCCGTCGCCACACCCCGCAATCTGTTCATCATATCTTCATTGATTGTTCCCATCTGGACCCTATTCGCTGTCGTTATTTTCCTACTTTACGGTCCATTACACCTTCTAAAAGATTATCCCATATCTTATCTGAATCTTCCCACTTTAGCAGTAACACTATTTTCTTGTATCTTCAAGAAGTGAATATTCTTTATAGCATTTGATTTTGTTATGTAATCTTAAGACTATTAACAATACAAGGATAAAATTTTATTTAGTTTTTATTTATTTTGACTGACTGAATATTCATTTCACCAATCAAATCTTTCTTTGACATTTGAAACTTATATATGACAGGGCCCTCCCATGGTGCTGATTTTTCAGCCCAGTGTGGCCGCTTCATTGTGAGCCGTGGTGGGTCCTGTACACAATCTAAAAATATATATATATATATATATATATATATATATATATATATATATATATATATATATATATATATATATATATATATATATATATATATATATATATATATATATATATTTATATATATATATATATATATATATATACTATATATATATATATTTTTATATATATATATATAAATATATATATATATATATATATATATATATATATATATATATATATATATATATATATATATTGCTCTGCATATCATCTGAATCACACTATAGTTTATATTTATCTGCGTTTTTTGACTTTTTCTATTTTCTTATTTCCCTGACTCCATTTACTCCAGTTCACAAAGATTGTATTTTATCTTTCTTAACCTTTAAACTGTAATTGTTAAATTGTGATAGTAATCTTTGTCTTCCGTTCTTAAATCTCAAAAGAGTTTTAATGCTCTTATAATCTTTTTCTTACATTGATCTTGTCAAGTTGTCAGATATGGCAACCTTTCTTGTTCTTACCCTGCTTTCTTTTCTTAAAGTGATTAGTCTTGACTGGAATGAAGAAGAAGAAGAAAAAGAAGAGAAGAGAAGAGAAAGAGAGAGTGCTTGATCCATAAATGCTCAAAGATATATTTCCATTTTTTTGTAGCCTTTTTTTTATTTCTCCATTTTTTGTTATTATTTCTGAGGTTTCTGTTTGCTTCTTCATCTCTATAATCTTCTGAAATTTCTGTTTACATCATCAGTAGAATCTTCCTTCTATATAATCTTTTGAAGTTTTGTCTACTTTCTCATCTGTATAATCTTCCTTCCAAAATTTCTAATAACTTCTTCACCTATATCATATTCCATCTGAGGTTTCTGCCTACTTCTTCATCGGTATAATTTTCCTCCTTCATGATCTTCCTTCCTTCTGAAGCTTCTGTCTTCTTCCTCTGTATTATTTTCTTTCTGAAGTTTCTGTCTACATCTGTATAATCTTCCTTCTGAGATTCTGTTTACTTTTTCATATGTAGAATCTTCCTGTTTCATAATCTACCTTCTGAAGATGCTGTCTATTTCTTCTTCTGTATTTTTTTATCATCCTTCTGAGGTTCTGTCTACTTTATTCACATAAACTTTCTTCTGAAGTTCCAGCCCAGTTCTTCATTCTTATAATCTTATTTCTCTATTTTCACCTTCCGTCGTTATTGATCACATAATATAAATAATAAGTGTTTGATTAATAATATCAAGTAATAAAGATAAAGATGTCTGTAATACATAAATAAGTAGATAACAAGAAGATATGTAGATTAATAGAGATATATAAATAGGGAGATAAATAATGTATAAATAAGGAGAGATAATTAAATAGCTAGATAGATTAATTTCGAGATAGATAAATTAATATCGAGATAGATGGGTAAATAGGGAGATATATAAATAGGTAGTTAGACGGATGTATAGGGAAATAGACAAATAAATAAGGAAATAGATAAGTTAGGGAAATGAAATATAAATAAGGAGATAAAAAATAAATAAATAAATAAATAAATGAAAACAAAAAAATAAATAAATATATATATACTTTGATACATAAATAAATTAACTAAATTAGCATATAAATAAATAAAAAACAAATAAATAAACAAATAAATAAATAATAAAATTAATAAATAAAAACAAATAAATAAATTAATAAATAGATAAAGAAAAAAAAGAAATGAATAAATAAATAAAAATTAAATAAACAAACAGGTAAACAAATAAATAAAAACATTAAATAAATAAGTAATTAAATAAAATAACAAATAAATAAAAATTAAATAAATCAATCAATCTCGTCTTGCAAGGTCGCACTTAAGTCTTTGCAACATCTAAGAAGATAGTTTTCAGTCAGCTTTTGAATATTATGCGAATTATATAAAAACCATTTGATGTCTCAAGTTCGTGATAAATTTCGAATCTTTTCTTAAAAGAAATAATCGCACTATATATTGAATTATGAAATATTCTACGCCTGATGAAATAGGCTGATCGGTTCCTTCATAACAAAATTGCTTTGTTTTTCGTCCAGTTCTTTGATTCTTAAATTCAGATGTCACTTGTAATTCTTCAGCTATTTCCTTTGCAGTTATTAAAGAAGATTTGAATCCTGATTCACGATACTGTTTAAAAAAATTTAAAAGGCATTTTAAATGTGAATTTGCAGTACCGATATCTATATTTGAATTTTGAAATATCTTGCTCACAATATTTACTTCATTCAGTATATCATAACAATGAATAAGCTAAGTAACGTCATACGCGACGCTGGAACGCGAACGTTCCAGTTTGCCTGTAAATAATATGCGCGAGCCTTGGCGTGTAACAACTTACTCGCGCAGCGCGAGTAAGTTCTTACACGGCAAGGCTCGCACGCATTTTTATATTAATAATATAATAATAATAAAAGCTTTTAAATCTTTATTATAAAAGCGATAATTCATTTTATTTTTTGTTCGACGCTAACAAAATATTCTGTAATATTTCTTTTATAAATAAAGTGAAACAAAAAAGGTTCAAAACTTAGGGGATGTTTATGTTTAATTGAAATTAATATAATAATAATAATAATAATAATAATAATAATAATAATAATAATAATAATAATAATAATAATAATAATAATAATAATAATAATAATAATAATAATAATAATAATAATAAGCTTATTAATAATTTAATTAGCAAACGAGCAAACAAAATAAGTAAATAAAATAAAATAAATAAAAAAAAATATAAATAAAAATTACTAATAAATACATCTTATCTATTTTGATTCACGAAATTCTTGGTATTTTAATGCTTGTTAATTAATTCCCAATTCTAAATAGAAGGTTTTCTCCGTACGTGTTTCTCTTTTGTTAAAAAATTCATCGTTAAAAGATTGATAGAGAGAAATGATGTCGTCGTGTAATGCTGTTAGAGGACGTCTACATAACATTGATTTTATACTTCTATTTAATGTAAATAATCTTTTTCCTAGAAGTCGTATGTTAAATATATATATATATATATATATAATATATATATATATATATATATATATTATATATATATATATATATATATATATATATATATATATATATATATATATATATATATATAATATATAAGAATTATATATACTATATTATATATATATTATATATAGTATATATATATATATATATATCAAAAATATATATATAGTAATATCTATATTATATATATATTATATATATTTATATTATATATATATATATATATATATATATATATATATATAAAAATATATATATATATATATATATATATATATATATATATATATATATATATATATATATATATATATATATATATATATATATATCATATATATATATAGATTAAATATATATATATATATATACTATTATAATATATAGTATTACATATATACCTATATTATATTACCTATATTATATAGTATATATATATATATTATATAACTATATATATTATATATAATATTTATATATATATATATATATATTATATATGCCATACATATAAGTATATTATACTATATTATTTATATATATATATATTAATATATATAATATATATATATAATATATATATATATTATAATATATATAATGAGTAATAAGGTGCGGCAGAACCAATTGAGCCGTTTTGGGGGTTAACTGTTGGGGGGTGAGTCGGGGAGCCCTAGTGTGACTATGTCTTCCTCCGTTTTCATAATCGGACGCCAGCAGGACTGTAACCGGACTCCAACCGGATACTAATATGACTGAAACCGGAAGCTAAGAGGACTGCAACCGGAAGCCAAGAAAATTAATTCCTTCGTCAAATGGCAAAATTGAGAAGAAAGAAAGAACATCCTTTTCTTCTCCAGTCTATGATGGTACTTTTTTTTTTACTGCCATAATTGGTTAAGAATTTGAATGAAACTTGGTACCTCTTGCTTACCAGGAGACAGCCAAACTACTCTTTCCACATTTCCCTATATGACAAGCTAATTGATTTTTTTGAATCAGGTCCAAAAATTTTGAAAAGCGTCATTTCTAGTAACTGAAGCATGTTTCATATTTCTGTTTCATACGGGTTTAGCGGCATGAAACCTCGGCTCCTTTACGATGCCACCACCAGCTAGCTATATGTTGTCCAAGTTTGAAAGGGCTCCGAAAATAATATCCCCTTCAAATTGGGAGAGACTATATATATATACTATATTATATTAATATATAATATATAATATTATATAGTATATATATATATACTATAATAAGTATATTATATGGTATTAGTATATATAGTATTATATATATATATATAGTTACCGTTATGATATATAGTATATATATAATAAATATAATTATATATATTATAATATATATATAAGTATTATATTAATATATATATATAGATAAGTATATATATAATATAAATAGTATTATATTATTTTATTATATATATATATAATATAATATAATATATATAAATATATATATATATATATATATACTATTTAAATATATATATATATATTAATATTTAATATACCGTATATGTACATGGTTATAATATGTTCTTATCTTAAATAATATATCAATGATATATAATCTATAAAATATATATATAATAACTATATTATATATATTATATATTATATATATAATATATATATATATTAATTAATAATAGTCAAAGCGAAAAAAGAAAGAAAGATAGTTAATTGAAGCATGAAGGTCTTGATAAATAAGAGAGAAAACGAATTGCCCTTATAAGCTAGTTAATAAAAAACATCTCCATAGGGACTTTCCGGTGCTTGGTATAGCCGTGAAATTGCTTGCCAACCTCCCGAAGGACTGAAGATCAAATCCCGACTTTCGGAACATTGGTCCATGTATTATAAAGCTAGAAACTAATTTAAATGTGAATAAAAAATAGCTATAGTGACACTAAAGTAAAACATAAATATTTAAACATAAACTGCAGTAAAATAAATTAAAATATTTAATGAAGGACAATAGTAAAAATAATATAAATGTACATAAACAAGATTATTTATATGGATGCTATATATATATATACCTATATACTATATATATATATATATATATATATTATATACTATATATAAATATGTCCAAACCCAACCCAACAAAACCCAAGCCAAAATCCCCAAAAATGGGCTCTGGTTAGTGACCCCAGAGTGAGAAATACTGATCTCCGATTGGTAACCTCAACCCTATCTCCTGAGGACGATAAATATATAGATGAGACAGGAGAGTGCGACGCGTCGGGAGTTTGAAGTGTAACAGGGGAGGCAGGGGGCGGGGACAGAGCCGAGGGCGAAGGACCGCGGAAAGGAGTGACGAAGCATGGCAAGATAGGGGCCTCGCGCGACAGGAGGAAGGCGGCGCGAGGAGAAGGCCGCAGGAGGGGGAGCCACGGGCAAACCCGAAGGGAACAGAACAAGGCCGGGCACGCGCGGGGCCAGTAGGGCACAAGGGCCGGAATATATAAAGATAGATATATATATATTATAGTAATAATAAAATAGTAGTATAATTAATATACTATACGTTATATATAATAATATAGTATATATATATTAAGTATATAATACATATATATATAAAATATAATTATAATATATAATATATCTATATTAATATATATATATAGTAAATATATCTCGAAATACAATCTCTTTTATGATTAATATTATAATAATAGCTAATTAACTATATATAAATAATGTTATATATATTAATATTGTGTAGAATAATATTTAGTTTTAGTTAGAATTAAATAGAATAAACGGATACCCTAAAATTGCCTCTTTATCACAAGTATATATTAGTAATTATGTTAATAAACAATTATATAAAATGCAATTTTCACTAATATATATATTATATATATTGAATTAATATAAATAGAATATATTTGAAGATAGATGAATAGAATCATATGATAAGAGTTATAGTAAATATGATTAGAATAGATTGAAAGAAATAGTAGTATAATATATAGATAGAACATAAATAGAATAGTATAATAGATGAAAGGGAGTGATGGATGAAGAATATCGATAATAGAAGAATAAGAAAAGACAGAAGAAATAAGAGAGAAAATAATGAGTAAACCAAACCCGAAACCAAAGTGTAAAAAAAGAGTGTAGACTGATGGGAAGTGACGACACAGAAATACGGACTGCCCTCTGTCAATAATAACACAAATAACCCCTATTGTTCTGTAAGTTTTCTAACTGAATTAATCTTTTCTTCAAAACCGTAAAAGTATTTCTCTCTCATAGCAAAATATACGTCACATGTTAATGCACGATAAATAAGTAGCCGATGATGATCGGCTTAGTATTTTACACTCCTAAATACACTATAATTAAGTTGGTATACACAACTTTGCATCGTTAGAATAATATAATATATAGGTCCCGATCCAATGTACTGTGAAAAATAATTTGTTATATTAGATGATATCCATGATAGCATATTCGGTACTACAATATAATCTTTGCTGCGTCTTTTAAAACCGTACACTAAAAGATTTGTTCTATTATCAACTTCCAGAATAATAGATATGGTAGATTTTAGTTTTTTGCCTCTCTGGGAGAGGATTATTTATAAATTTACACATTTTTATCTTCTCATATAATGGGATTTGAACCGTTTATGATGAAGATAAGCTGTTTTATAAATATAGATCTAAGATGTATTTATATTAGCTGTATATACACTATTACTCCTAATTATTTTGTTACTGAAATTACGTTAAAGCATAAGACACCCATTATATTGTAAATGAATTATCGGTTTGGCCTGAACATTGTAGGTGTAAATACAGTCTGTTAAAGATATCTCCTATTGTTCCTTACAAATTATAACAAGCCCGTCAGTGATAGACATAGTATAGACAAAGTTCAGATGGGGGAGGACGATATATTGGCAATGATTTGCTTCCTTAAAAAAACTGCTCAGAATCTTTATATAGCTAGATGATTTTGCTATTGTTAGGATATGAGGTAGTCCATCTAGTATGTGGAAAATATAAACTCCTGGATATATATGAATTCGCTTTTGCATGTGGTGGAGTTTGTTTAACGCGACCTTCGTGTACTAGTCTTCCTTATTCTTGAGGTATTCCCAGCTAACTAGAAGTGTTCCATGGATCCATTTTAGTCCGCAGCAAGAAGTATGAAATTGCCCAACTCATGTGGTAAATGCTATCGACTTACCCGAGTTGTGTACGAATAAGATGTAATCTGGAACGGCCATAAATCGGCCCATTACTGAGTGGTATCCTCAATCACTGCAGAATCTACGTTGATCCGCTTTATATGCGACTAGGCCGATAATTTTTCAAGTCACCACTATCGTAAGGCCCATGTAAGCGTCATTATGGCTCATTTCGGCAATGTATGAAATACTCAAAATCCTCCCAAAAATGTGGGTATTGATATTGTCGATAGCTCAGTTAGACTGAAAGATGAAAAGTAAAGTTTGTTTTGGCCTGGCTAGTATTTCCGACTTTTTCCAGCCTCTGATTGCCTGCTCGGCTGGCCCTGTAGATGGAGGGGGTGAATGTTACTGACCTATATCGTATTATCCCAGTCTTCCGAATGTTCTTAACCGGAGCTGGCCCACAATGGCGCACTCAACTATGTGTCGATCAGTCCAGGAACGTTCCACCTCGACGGAATGTTCACAACAGATTACTACATCACTTTTCGGTGTTCCTTTTGTACATTAACCCATGGCTCCTGTGACGTTCCGTTCAGTACTGCATTTTCTTCTTCTTTACTTGCTGTTAGAATTTAAGGTGTGCAGGGTGTGGTTTATATAGACCTTTCACGTTTAATCACTTACAGACGGTTGTTTTCTTTAGACTTACTTACTTGTTTTATATTAATTTTAACTCTTCACCTTTACCTTACTTTATCATCGAAGATATGTTCTCGCCATATGGCATTCCAAATACCTTCATTGGTCCTCTATCTTCTCTTTCTTCCTCTCTTACTTATCTCATCATCACTCCCTTCTCTGCCGTCAGCGCACACGTGCAGCTAGTGCAAACATCGCACATCGCTACATTACCTCGTCAACACTGCACACGCTAATCATATGCTATCATAACTCTCACAACTCTGCTATATCCGTTACTCAGACTACATCCTGACAATCAGTGTTCATCCACCTACATTTGAATCTCTAAGTGGACTTTAATATCTAGCTTCCCATTTTCCCACTATAATTGGATTGGTCTATTCAGTAAATATATCAAATCCTTACAGACTATCTCTCCTGAACTACTCATATCCCTGTGTGCGGGGAGAAAGAATTTCCCACATCGATGTCCTGCGGTCGTAGAAGGTCGGACTAAGGGCGGTGGTATTGGGTGGGCCCACTCACCACCTATCTCTTGCTGGAATGCTGATGCATGCCTCGGGATGGTCGTGATCGCCGTTTAAACGACCTTCTAATTCTCGGCGAAATTGTATTGAATCAGTATGGTACATGGAATGTTCCAGAGGAATAAATGTTTGAGAGAAGAGGAGAGGGTGATGATGTATTAAAAGGGCAAATTTGATTTGCTCGCTGTGACTGAAACAAAGAGAAAGGAAAAGGTGAAATTAAGTGGGGTGTGTGAATGTGTGCGTGCTGGTGTGAAGAGAATGGAGAGGGAGAGAAGGCAGTTGCAAGTTATTGATGAAATACCTGTGGTACAAAAAGCGTATGGTAGACTTGTGTGTTTCGTGATCCGAGAATTCTAAATTGTTAATTAAGTTTAAAAAGGTCAAGTGGGTTGTGTTTTGCGACGTATGCGTTCCCATTCTGAGGGAAACGTGAACAGAGGTACGATTTTTTGGATAAAATTTGAAAATTATGTCTAGGATGGTGAGAGGAAGTTCAGAATTGATAGTGTTGGGGACCTGAATGGTGATGGGTGATCAGAAAAAGGATGGTATAACAGGTGGTTTTGGGTGGCGGGAGAAAATGAGAATGGTAGGAAGGTTGATTGAATTCTGTGAAAAGAGAGAGTATGGTGTAAGTAATAAACTTTCTTTAAACCACAAGAGTATCCATAAGTTAATAGAAGTTGTATGAGTAGAGATGTATCGAAGTAAAAAGTATGATTTGATTTGTGTTGGTAAGAGAGATGATAAAGTATGGGTTGATGTTAAATC
Source organism: Trachelipus rathkii (assembly GCA_015478945.1). Classification (NCBI taxonomy): domain Eukaryota; kingdom Metazoa; phylum Arthropoda; class Malacostraca; order Isopoda; family Trachelipodidae; genus Trachelipus; species Trachelipus rathkii. The sequence continues at coordinate 14,092 of JABUQX010065517.1, read as the reverse complement.
ACTGAAGGGTTAGGAATGGGGATTATCGCGGACATTATGTTGTTCTATGTAAAATTAATTAGTGGAGGGGCTTGATGAGAGGAAGGTGATATGGAAGGAAGTGGGTTTAAAATTAAGAGTGAGAATAAATGTGGGTACAGAGACAAAGACAAACTGTAAGGAGGTATTTAAATTATTGAATCATATGTTACTTTGTTGATAACGATAACGCTTATCTTGCTAAGTTATTATAGTTCACGGCTTTTATGATTTTTTGTCACTCTCTGTAAAATAAACGTGACGATACTAATAAAGAAGAAATAAAAAATGAGCATTGAAGCTCTGATGACAAATTTCTTAGGTAGGTCAAATGAATGAAGGAAGCATCATAAATGTTATTAAGTAATAGTATGCAAAGAATAGTAAAGTATATATGGTATGGATGTTAGTCCATAATAAAGTTAGGGTTAATAGATAAGATAATGTTAAACATAGCTAGTAATAATTATAGTGGATAATTGAATAATACAGGTTATATAGTAAGATAGTTAAAGACTGATGACTTATATTTAAAGGCTTATAAATAAAAGTATATAGATACGATGGTTGATACATAGTACTAAAATGAGTACATAAAAGTGAATTTGCAAAAGGTGAATTCGCAAAGTAAATAAGTAATGTTTAGGAAGTTATAATTTAAGGAGGAAAAAAGAAAATTAACTATAAAAGATGTATTATAATTATCGTAGGAGAAAAACAAGTATATAGGTAACAATGAACAGTTGGAAGTAGAGTGTATAAATATGAATTGATGGACATATTATATCAAGGATAATATAAAGTGAAATATAGCCTTTTCTGGAAGTGAAAGCGTCGAATATATAAGGATTATAAGAATAATTGTAAGTAGAATAAAAGGGAATTTGACTGTACTTATATATATAGATAATTAACATGAATTAGAGGTAATTGTAGTGTACATCTTTTTTGATAAATAGAACTATAATTGAAATATAGGTATATTATTAATATATATAATATAGATATATATATATATATATATATATATAATAAGTATATATATATGGATATATATAATATATATTATAATATCATAATAATATATATATAGTAATATATCCTTACAGATGAACGAGGCTTTAGTTTCGCAGATACCTCGATGTTTAATTAAACAAAGTTTTAGGAAAAATAAAGATTGAAGGCCTGAGAAACGAAAGAGAAAGGAACTCTTAGGAAAAATGAAGAACAAGAACGTGCAGGATTATGATAATAACTAGACAGTCTTAAGAAACTGAAAAGTGGAAATTATACTGTAATGAACAAACCAAAACCAAAATAAGAACAAGTATAACCAAAGTAATATAGAAGATAGAAAATCATGATGAGCCTTCGTCGTAAGTTATAGAAGGACAAAATGAAATGAAAATTTTATCCAAGAAACTATGCGAAATATGCTGTGAGAAATAACATTTGCCTTTTTCAAGAGGTGTATATAATGAGAAACGTGGTTTTTGTAGGTTCATTTGAAATGGATGGATACACGCAAATATTTCAAAGCATTACCACTGGCTACAGATTTCTTGTTAAATATCATATTTTTGAAATAGACTCAAACTGCATTGAAAAAATGTCCAACTTTTTAATAATTATCGTTAAGGTAGGATATTATATATTAACGAAAATTCGTAATGTTATGTTAATTTGTGATTGAATAGTTTGTTGATTGTATGTGTTCAATTTTTTTTTTTGAAAATAAGTTTGACCTTATTTAGTTATAAAATGCTTTCAGTCTTAGCAAAAAAAGAATGGGTTACCCTACAGAACCTTTCCAGATCAGAACTACATGCGGATATCAAATGGGATTTAATAACAAAATCGAAAAGTCTCCTTAAGAGAGATATTCAAGGAAACCAGCAGCAGAGGTAAGGCGATAGTAATGTATAGTGAATTGATATTATTGGATTTGGAAGTTGTATATGTATAATAAAGCGTTTATGGATAATAGTTAAGTATAGTATATAATATAGTTCCAAGGGAATTGGAGTTAGAGTAAGCTAGGTATAATATAATAGTACCCTATGTATTAAGGGTTAAAGGAGAAAAGGGAACTGAGTAGATAATTATAGTTATAGGAGATTAGGGAATAAGTTTAATATATTATTGATGTGTTGTAGTGAGAAGCGTATATGCTGTAATTTTGGTCTATATACGAAAGAGTGTCAGTTCACTGAGAATATTATGTTTATGATACTTAAGGGTATTGTAATATTGGTGAAGAATATACAACGGTGCGTTTGAGAGTATAGTGAGTTAGATAATGTGTGGAATCCAAATTCCATTTACAATGCTGTAAAACAATATATATAAAGTAATATAAATAGGGTAGTAGAAGAAAATAAATTATAATTAGGGATATTATTGAGGGTAATTATTATATACAATAACAGAGTATTATAATATATATATATATAATATATTATATATATAATAATATATATGATAAAGTTTAATATAGGTAGAAAAAGGTATTGAAAATAATCGAAAGTGAACTTCACTACTTACAGTTTCATAACTGTAGATAAAGTGATTTAGCAGGCGAAGTTCTTCCTGAATGTATTAATCAAAAACGGTTTCATTAGAACCACATGCAAACAGCCGTTGTCGTAGCATCGAGAAGCGCGATTTGCAGGAGATACCTCAGAATAATCCTAATTACTGGCCATTTACTAAACACGGTAATAACATCCTTCAATTTCTGTACGCTAAATATACACAATTTATGCCCGTGTCAAAAGGAGCTGCCTTTCCTTACGACGAAATGATGTCCCAACTGTGCACGATTCATGTGGCTTATTCCCACGCATTCCGACTTCCAATTATCGGTGCAGTTTGATGGCCCCACTGACCTCGTCTTCTCCAGAATCTTAGTCCAACTGCCTTCGCTGCTCTGGTGGTTAGAAGGCTATCATTACCTCATAATCGTCATCCGTAGTTCACTGAGGTGTGATGGAGGAACTTTAACTCCAGTGTTCACTGAGCGCGTTCTAAATACAGAGGAGAGCATTCAGTGTCGGGGAGATCTGCTGTCGTTATCGCTGACCGCCATATCTTCTCCCATACCTTTCCCCCTCCCCCTCCCCTCCCCTCAAATTTTAATTTTTACATCAGAATTAATGGCTATAATGATTTGCCCTTTCTCGAATTCATTCCTTAACCAAGACCACCCTTAGTAATTTATTTCAGATTCGCGTCAGGCGCCCCTCCAAGCCTCTTAAAAACCCGGTATTATCCAGAAAACACAGAAATTGGGGTATCTGTTACGCTAATGAAATCAGAGCAAATTATGCTTCGGAGATCGGATTGCTCACGCGTCCGGGTAAGAGAGCAAGAATCATGTTCCATGTTGGACCCCCCTCTCATGTAGGGGTGAACTGGCACATGACTAACCACTTCGTCTGGATATGTGAGAGAGCCAAAATGAATGAACACATCTCTTGCGTTTTCGGTGTCGAAGCGTTCCATATACCTCCTGGTTGCCATTGCAGACCTATATAAAGGGTCCGCGCGAGTTTGAGCGGCCACCAACTGTTTAATATCTCGGCTGTGTTCATCCCAACAAATTGCCTCGATCTTGTCCTCTGGCAGAGAAGCTGAGTTATAGTAGTGGAAGACAGGACGAGGGAGGGGGCGATAATTCTGTATAGAATATTTGAAAACACTGAGCATCGTGTGAATGGTCTATCTTACACCACCAGACGAAGCTCTATAACGATGAGATACTTAGCCGCCTGCCGTATGGCCATGCAAGATTTAATCGAGCGTCTACAGCCACTAGCTATGTACACGGGTAACGCGTAGGACCCACGTTCCCCATTCCTGTCAACATATGTTTTGCGAAGTTATGCTTAGCGGCATCGATACCCCGCAATCTGTTCGACATATCTCATTGGAATGTAGCGCCCAGCACTACTGGAGCTGCGTCAAAGTTCGCTGCTATCCGTCATTTCCTACGTTTTTAGATAGGTATCCATTATAAGACCTTCTAAAGGATTATCTCTACTTAGAGTGTCGTGATTATCGTAGAATCTAATCCCGAGCTTTTTTTGAGAGTTATCGAGAGTATGATGCCAAGACGTTCTTATTTTTCTTGTATTAGGAAAATGGATTCGCCAACGAAGGCCGTAATTCTTAGGATCGGCCATATGGGGTGGGTATGGAGGTGGAATAGTCTGATGAGACTAGTCATAAAGGAAAAAGAGACATAAGAAGTGTGAGAAGATATAATAATGGGCGAGGTATGGATCCATCATAGTCGAGTATAGCAGTGCCAGTCCGCATGTCATGAGGTCGATGATTGACAAAGACGAGAACATGATGGAGTAAACCATATACCACAAGCTCTAGCAACAACCCACTCCGAGGATATGAGGATAATAATACGCTCAAGCTACGGGGACTAGGTACTTAGTGCGGCTTCACTTGTAGGTGAGGCCGTAGACCCAAAGTGGAGCATATGGTAATGATGAGCATGGCAGGGTAGTGTTGACCTATAGTCTTGGTTGCTGACGAGAGGAATATTATGGAATTTCCAGGTAGAATTGCGAGGAAATCCCCAAAACTTCAATTCACGACTGTACTATTTCACAAGCCAAAAGAGCGAGTCGGGTTGTTTTAGTGCTAGATATAGGGTGGGACCAAAGTCTCAGGGTGGGTCTTTAATCAGAATGGCCTAAAGGCATTCTAATGATGTATTGTGACCGAGGTTCTGTATCCAAAAGCAAGTTTGAAAAATAACGTATGGATAATTTATGGTAGTAAACGATGATAAGAAATCGCTGTATGCTTAATATAAATCGTAAAGTATCCCGCGTATTAATTCTCGTATGAGTGTATGGAATGGGTCTGAGAGTTATACTATCTACCTGATTTTGCTCTAGAGAGAGTATTGATCTTTTCCAATTCTTAACTTAACATTAACGTTTACCTATCTATTGATATCGTTTTATGTTGTCTGAAGAAAAGGCGTATATTATTAAGTAAGGAGAGGATAATTAAGATTGATTATGTAAATACATGTACTATTTTGTTTAGATGGTCATTCAGTTAATTTTTTTTGTATATCTAAAGTGACGAAAGTTAGTTAATAATATTAAGGTTATATTACAATACAATATTATATATATTATATGAAATGAAATCATAAGTCCACGTAGTATTGTGATTTAAAGCGTAGTATAATTATGATATTAGTGGAGAATGAGTATTTGTTATTGGGAAAACCGATACTCAGGTACTGGTAGAGACCACCCCGATAAAGAGAAAGTATATACTGGATATAATTGAAGTCTATAGGTGAACGTACATAGTACTGAAGGAGTAAGAGAAAATTATTATAGTTGAGTATGGCAGAGCCGTAACGTAAATAAAGGCTATTGATACTAAATATATAGGACCATATAGAGTAATATAAATGGCCTACTATAGGAGTTTGATAGGTAATAAGCTAATGGTTATTGATCTATATGCTCCACCTAGGCTCCAGGGATGAAATGTCAAACTACCTTATCATTATGATACCCTAAAATTACCCAAATATAAAGGGGAAGGTATAGGTACCGTCCGCGGTCCCTATGGGATGATCATAGGGTGGTGAATATTCCTGTCCCTGTACCGGGAATAGGCCCTACTTCCACATTAATAATATTTTGAAAAATGTACCCAGGGTAATATATATAGGTAGGTCCTTTAGTGATGCTTAACGTTTATATATAATACTGGTCATTATTCTCCAATCTTACTGATATATCAATGTTTATTATATATCTATTATATTTTTATACCCATCACAATATATATACATTACTATACGATATAGAAAGCAAAAATAAAAGGTAAAAAAATAAAGTAAAAAGAAAACAAGCTTCAAGCATTAATTAACATCTTAATTGATAAAAGAATAATTTAATCTAAGTAATATAAATATATATTAGAAATTAATAGATTATATAGTATTTAAAATAGTAAAAAATATATTATATTATTATTTAATCTTAAAATAATAATAATTATATGAATAAATATATAAAGATAATTAATCTATTTTATATATAAATTATTAATAATGATAAAATATATATTTCTTCAACATCATAAATCGATAAAAAAAATGCATATATATCTTATATTATTAATATAAAAAAATAAGATAAAATTAATATTTATAATAAAAACATATGGCGACTATAAAATATTATTAAGTTTTATAATATTATAACTATGTAATTTCATTAATATTTAACTAATAATTAAATTAAATACAATTAGAAAATACAATATTTAAAATTGAATAACATTTGAATATGGGTAGAAGCATTACTGCTTATAATCATATTTAAATCTTTTTGTATGATATAGAAAATGTTTTTACTTATATACTTAATTATATTTGCTATATATATGCTTAAATGTAATGTTCATAGGAAGAAAATTATTTAAATTTATATAATTCAATAACATTGTTCAATATGAGCTTGTTTAGCAAATTAATAAAATAATAATAATATAAATAAATAAATATAATATAATAATATATAAAAATTATATGGTTATTTCATATACTAATTGAATTTAATTAATATTTTATTATTGGCTAGAATTAATAATCCGAGAATTATAGCATTACTACTAATTAGTATGGTGTGTAAATATAATGAGTAAAAAATCTTGCTCTATATAATGGATGACGCTTATTATAGATATTAATTATTTCAAACCCTTAAAATTGAGAGTATACTCAATAAGCATAGCTAATTCTTTCATATAATAATCTATAGAATAGATCTTAAAGATCTTAATTTACTAAAATATGTCACAATTTAATAAGTATATTATAAATATTATATTACATGATAAGATTACATCGATAGTGGTATTATATATATTATATGGCTAATTAATATACTTTTATGTTTGTTAGTACTTCTCAGTAGAGTACCAGCTACGGATGCAGTACATATATAGTAATATAATTTATATATAATTTAATTAATATATTATGTATATATAATATATATTAATATTACATAATTATTATATATATAATATTATATTTATTAATATATAATACTATATATATATATTTATATATAAATATAATTAATATATATATAATATATTAATAATTATATATTTACATATATAATATTATATATATATATATAGTATATAATAATAATATAATATATTATATATTATATTAATATATTATTAATAGTATAATATATATATATAATAAAATATTAATTATATAATATTATATTTAATTATTATTTATATGATATAAAATTATTATTATTAATTAAAGAATTAAAGATATAACCAACCTCTTGATTCATAAGAGTTAACTGTTATGATATTGATTCGCCTATCATAAAAATGTGAGTATAGACTACTAATTTCATTGACTAAGATTTCATTTATCTCAATATAGTTATTGTTAGAGGAATTATATTTAATATATAATAATATAATTTACAATTTATTTATAAATAATTATTATAACCTTTATATTTATCTATAGTATAACTTATTATATTTAATGTTATTTGATACTAGGTATATATATATATAATAAAATAATATAATATATATTAATATATATATTATATAAATAATACTAATAATATATTATAATATATATATTTATATATATAATAAATAATATATTATTATAATAATATATATATATAATTATATATATATTAATTTATATAAAATAATATATATATATATATTATATATATAATATAAAATATTAATATATTATATATAGAATAATAATATATATTATAAAATATAAATATATATAATAATTAATTAATAATATTAATATATATTAGATACAAATTATTAGAAAGTTATTAGTTTAAATTAGTATTAATATATCTATGATGATTCAAAGGAAATCATAGTTTATTGGGTTTGACTTATTAAAATAATATTGTCTTTCTGTAATATATATATAATGATAATATATATATGAGTATATATAATAAAGTATTATTAGCTTTTGAAAAAATATTAACTGTATGAGTATTAATATATTTGAATAGTGAGTTAGTATAAATACCTATATTATTACTTGCATTATAAGTATTAATTTTCAGAAAGCATAAGTAGTCTATATACCTATATATATATTAATATATTATATATTAATATAATAATAATAACTAATATTTATAATTTATATATATTATAATATTACATATATATTTTAATAATATATTTATATTATTATATATTATATATTAATATATATATTAAATTAATTATATATATAAATAATATATAATATATTAAATTAATTAATACTATATATTACATATTATAATATATAATATATATTATCTATATATATTATATATATTAAATATAATGAAATAATGTATATATAATTATATATATATTATTAACTATTAATAATAATATATATAATATATATTCATAATATATTATTAATAATTAATATAATATTATATATATATATATATATATATAGTATATATATATTAATAATATATAGTATAATTATTAATAAATATAATATATATATATATATAAATTACTGGTAAAATTTTATTACAATGGGATAATAATATATATATATAATATAATATAATTTATTATATTAGTATATATATATAAAATTTAAATCATATATATATATAATATATTAATCCTATTAAATTATTAAAATACTGAATATATTATTAAATTTAATAAATTGGTAATATAATATTTATTAAATATATATATAATATATATGATATAATAATAAAAGTAATGGAATATATATATAATTAGATATTATATATATATTATTAATAATTTTTCAAAATATTAATATATATATTAATAAATATGTTTTATTATATATTATAATTTGTATACTAAGATTTTAAAATGAACCAGCACTTTTGAATTTACGATATATATATGTAAATTGATGTTTCTAAACAAAATATATCAATCAATGATACAATATTTATAATTACAATAACATAGTCAAACTAACAAAGATAATGGAATAAGCGATTTGTAATGGATTAATTGTGTTTTCATTGTACTGAATTGTCTTTGCCATAATAATAAAATTATTATAATTTTTAATTTGATTTGCTAGCGATTTGGATCACAATAAATCAGCATTTGTCTTTAATATAATAATTTAGTAGTAAAGTAAACCCTTTGATAATTGATAAGTATATGGAGAGGCCGGGTCCTCTTTACGTATTTCCTAAACACACTTCATTATATGGAAACCTAGAGATAGATACAGAAATTTACCTCCAAATATAGAGTTTATATAGTCAAACTGGTTTTACATATACCTAGGTATTGAGTTTAGAGATGTTATTTAATTCATCTTATTGCTCGTGAATGATTGAAATAACATTATTAACGACATATTATCAATAGAGTGGTATATATAGAATATCTTATAATGTCTGTGTTACTTAACCAGAATCTTTGAAACTATTATTATGGTCAAAATTTCGTGGAAAAGCCAGTAATAGCAGGACACCTTAGCCCCGAGAAGTAGTCCAACGTGAGTTCCTTGTCTCACAAGCATTAGTTTTTAAGTCACGAGTTTAATAGAAATTTGAGAAAAGTAAAAAGAGAAGGAAAAGGACCCATATCGTAATTTTCAACCTTATATTTTGATTAAAACAGGAAGTTAAACTCGGTACCCAGACCAATATGAACTCATGTATTTAATTGACCAGAGCAACCCAATTATGTGTATTCATTGAAATTGACTATAAGCCAAACTCATGAATTAAACGATACACCACATAGGTAAAATATATTATATATATTACTATATTGTAATAATAATAATATACCTATAGTATTAAGTATATATACTTAATAAGGCATATCATTACCTGAACTATAAAAGCTCGTGTAAGTACCACATAAATATTTATATATAATATTCCATAATACCCACCCTATATTATATATCACTATATAATGATAATTATTCCTATTATTAATATATTAAATCCTGTTTAAATATTGAAATAATATCCCAATTATATTATATATATATATATATATTATATATTACCATTTATAGTTACCTAGTCAATATTATATATATATATTAATAAATATATAATAACAATATATATATAAAATATATATACATATATATATATATAGTATTAATTATATAAGTAATAAATATATTAATATAATTAATATAATATTAATATTAAGATAATTTATTATTTATATTATTGTATTATAATATATTTCCTAGTATAATGTAATAGATATAAAGTATATAAATTAATATATATATATAATATATTCAGTATAATACTATATAAAATATATTATATATATATTAATATAATATATATATATATATTTAATATATTAATATATAATATAATATATATATAAATAATATATATATAAGTATATTATATATATATATAATATTTAAATATATATATAGATTGATTATATATTAATCATATATATATAATATAATATTAATAGAGTATTATTAATATATATATTATATATATATACAAAGTATGTATACATGGCGTAGGCAGGGAGGTAATGGAGCACTTGCTACCCCCTAAATATATCTTGGCGAGAAAAATCTAAGAATATATAACTAATGTAGACCGGCTCTTTTCCAATTATATAGTACATGTTGATGATTGCCGGCACGCATCGGTTTTAAAGGGTAATTAATCTCTAACTGAGCCTATAAGATCTCAGCGGATTAAAAACTCGAGAAGAAAGAGATATAACGTCAATCTAAATATACGATTAATATAAGGATGGAAGAGAGAGACCTAGAAGTTCCCCTCCACGTATTGAAATTGGAGCATGTACAATGAGTATCCTAAGTGAGCCGCCTGCGAGGATGGGTCTTTCCTGTGATTTATACTTTTATATCTAATCCTTATCTCTAATCAATAACCATACTAATATTAATAATATGATGATATTTCGTTATACAATACATAAAAACATAATCCATTAGATATAGAGATGAAAATTTTCCACTAGTGTATAAATATACTTCAATATAATAGATTTATAATAAAATATAAAAAAGATATATATATTAGAGATCGGAATAGTGTCACAGAAAATGTGAGCATGTGAGCTTGAAGTCATATTGTATTTATTTGAAAGTAACAAAGTAAAGCTAAAATATTGTGTTATGCCCATGGTGAAAAATAGCAGTAGTATAAGATGCCGCGAGAAGTGTTAGCGTATAAGAAAGAGAAATACAGCCGAATCATTGCGTATAGAAAGAGCTAACTCAACAATATAACATGGAAAGATGATGAGAAGAGAGGAATGGATGTGAGGCGTTCATCAAAAATCAAGAACGAAATATTAAACGAATCTGAGTAAACAGGCTATATCCATCAAATGATATGATAGCAATAAGAGTAAGAGTAGGAAAACCAAAATTGGAAGGGTAAGGAGAGGGAATCCCTGGATGCCGGGGTTAATAGTAAAGTTTTTACTACCGATTAATTGAAGTATAGAAATTAGAAAGCGAGGATCGGTATTTGTGAAGCTATATTGCTGAATAGCTTTCATTTATCACGTAAGTAATAAAATTATTTATTATATTATTACTTATATATTAAAAAGCATATATAGAGAGTAGAGGATATTGAGAACGTAAGGGAAATTAATTATGAAACCAAAGTTAATCATCAGAAGCTTACACCACTTCCTTAGTAAAAATCATACTGAGACTTAATTTTGATATCATCTACGAAGGTTCAACTTTCAACCTTTCACTAAAGTACAGTTCATATATAGGGTAACTCTGGTGAATCTTCCATCAAACCCATCATATCTTAAATGATAGTAAAATATGACATATATGACAAGGAATATCATATAATTGCGACTACTTCAATATAAGAGGTGAGATATATAAGTAGGACAAGAGAAGTAAAGTGAGAGCTATAGGGAATAATTAGAAGATAACAAATATAAGATAATGATAAAATAAAAAGATAATATAGGCCTATATGATGGGATATTAGATTTTTTTTATTACTATAATATCTTTTTGTTATATTATCCATAAACAACGTCAATTAAATGTTATACAAATTTAGCGAATAATGAAGGCGCAGTAATGTGGATTTTACAAAGAAGTTATATTATAGAGATGCATTTTGGTCCAAATTAAGGGCTCAGAAATATTTTATTTATCTGTAATATATAGAAACTTAATGAAGAAATGTACTGCGCACTTTCTATTTACTGGTGAGATAAGCTACATTAATATAATACCAAGTGAGATTCGAGTAAAATATATCTCCTGTAACAACGTATTTCAATATTTAGGTTCAAAAATGTAAAAATTAGTTAAGGTTGAGAGTAAATACAGGTAAGCACTAATAAGTATTTTTTATTTATCTACTACACGCCCGAATTAGTCTGAGATTGGTACTCATAACTCATAATATGTAATAGGCATCAAACTATAGATTACAAAATAATAAGTACTACATTTCCGAAACAATGTAATTTGGAGAGGATGAATTAAATGATTTATAAATAGTAAGATAGAGAAATATAATTACCTGCACATTAGTTTAGTAGTGCATATATATTAATGATCGATTGTCTACCACCTACGTGAACCTATCGTAGCGCGTCTATTCAAGTCCACTAAATTACACAAAGAGAAGTAGACGTACTCAGAAGTTATGCCCATCACCTCACAAGCAAGATATATATTTACAATATCATTACCATAAACACATTAATGATTCATAAGCGCAGAATAAGGTAGCCACCAGAGCTGCAAGGCCAGCTAAAATTACACCAAAATCATGAAATATTAAGTCCCTAGCTAGAAATACACAGAATAGATGAGTCAAGCATAAAGGCCTTATATTCCAAAGATGCCAGAATATAGTTCGATACTATGTATCAAGGCGTAGAGCGATATGCTATATGAATAGAAGTTAAAGAGCTACCTATATCGCTCCATATAAAGAACAGCGACACTAACACTTATAGTCCTTGTGTCGAGTAGTTAATCATATAATCTAACTACACATCGAAACCAGGTGCAGACGCGACCACCTACAAGGCACCTCACTCCTATTTTGACTAATTATGTTAGAACCGATTATGAGGATAGTTCAGGAGTGACCGCATAAACTGTTTATACGTGATTTATAAAGAGTTGATTCGGTCGACATCTAGTGAATTAATAGGTTACTACTCCCGCGTAATGATTAATAGTAATTAAGCTATTCCCTTACATTACGTAATATACATAACCTGGCCCACTGCGTATATATTAGCGTATCATAAGTATATACAGTGAGATTATAGCTAATCATAAGCTACCATAACTATCGCTGCCCTTATATTAAAAATAGATAGAGGATCAATAAGTTACTGGAATAGTGTACTAGAAAATAAGTTATTTAAGGTCACTTATGGCCTTATAAGGACTCAGAATCCTAATTCACAATAAAGCCGTGTGAGTGTGAATGTAACAAGTGAGTACTCCTACCCTATCACTTGATATACTGAGAGCTATAATACCTCCTATACTAAGTTAGACCGAGTGATTAATGATAATATATCATTAAATTGATATATGAGACACTACTTACTAGTATTATAGATCATAGTGGTATATAAGCTAATATACTTAGATGAGAAGAGTGTAAAATAATATGTGTTACCTTCGCAGGCATCCTATAAGTAATAAACAATATACATCCCCAGTTTCCTTGAGACCGCCCTACTAACCCTTAGTTTATATATTATTAGTGAGGTATATCTCGTAGTGAGTTATACTTATTTTGTTTATATATATATATGTTAGGCCCAAAGATGTATCATATATTATAGTAGTATAGAGTACCTAAGCAGGAACCATGATCTAAGAGCATAGGAAGTTAAGTGAAAGCAGTCCCCTTTAATAGAGAATAGGGTATAGTGACTGGTGGCATAATATATATTAATCTCTCATATCCCTTCCTTCTTGTATCAACTCCTCCTC